>OZJO01002222.1:0-10596 GCA_900406225.1 Acrobeloides nanus | reverse complement strand
ATATTTTCTGAGACTTGGAAACGTTGTCGCAAATTATAATAGATATACAATCGAGACTTATGCCGGTACGAATTCAGGTAATGAAGAACTATTAGCCACTAAAATAATGGCTTTAAAGGGCTAGCCAGTAATTTACAACCATATGAAAAAATGATATATATGGAAAGATCATGAAAAATGGAGTATTTTTTGTTTTTACGACATGTTCTGAATCGTTGTAAGAGATAATTGCGTTTGAAATTTTCAATTTGTGTACAAGCTCTTCGTTGTAATACACAAACTTTTTTGAATTTTTTGCGGAAAAATCGAAATTGGAAAAAATGAAAATATTTTTCTAATGGTCCCCCCTATGATTTTCAAAATTTTGGGAGTAGACCGGCCCCGAAATTTGAAATTTCGGAGCACCTACGGCCCTGAGGGGAACCAAGGCAATTTTTTTCGAATTTTTCAAAAAACACTTTGGTCCCCCTCAGTGCGAAACAGTAGGTGGTACCCCCACATCCACCATCCAATGGGTGGTGGGTGGTAGTTGGTAGTACCATCCAGGGTGGTGGTGGGTGGTACCAGCCATGGGTAGTCTGTGGTTCCACCCACACCACCTATCTAATTTTTTTGACCATATACTTTTTTTCAAAAATTTGAATTTTTTGGAAAATCTTGAATTTTGGAAAAAAATTCAGTTTTTTGAAACATTTGAATTTTTGAAAAAAAAACTGGGTGCAATATAGTCAAAAAAATTGGATGGGTGGTGTGGGTGGAACCACCCACCTACCACATTTTCACCCCCTGGTCTCCCTCTTTTATGTTCTTTTGCATCGACAGATACGAAATTTTTCCTCGAAAATTACTTTTTTAAGCTGAAAATGCTCAGAAAATTTGTGGTGAAAATGATTAAATTTGAACATTTTTGTTGAAAAAATTGAAAAATTTGGGTAATTTTGCTGAAAAATCGTAATGGGCGATCATTAGGATTTTTTAATGTTCAAAAAATTTGGGAAAAATAAGTTGGGACCACGCGCTTCGTGTCTAAAATGATTTCGCGACAAGAATTTGTCATGCGCACTACGCGCGACCCCCCCCTCCCACCCCACCATTGTGTGGCGGTTTGCGCACATGTGATCATAATTTTAACAGTAAAACAAAACTTACCGATACAGTTAAACAAACCATGAACACCATAATAATTATCCATATAATTTGTGGAAAGTTTCCCATTACCACTAACAAATGCATTCCCAAGCCAGCGATCCATGGAACCAAGATGCTTAGGACTATGATACACGGATGTTTGAAATTTTCATAAGATTTTAACATTATGGTCGCTAAAGTTCTTTCGATGGCTATTAAAAAGTTAGCAAAAACATATGAATTTATTGCCACTTTGCGAGCTCTATCAAGCATGTATAAAAATGGATAATTGTCATTGGTCCAGTCTAGAGAATCTAAATAGAAGATCTATTACATATTGCAAAAGCATGGAGCAGCCTGATTTTTTTTTAAGAGACGTTGTTCGATAGGCTAGAGTTATGGGAGCACTAGAAAATTTTTTCTCAAAAATTTATAAATCCTGCGCGTCATACATTTACAACCTCCGGATTATCCGGGTTAATGACGCACGAATTTTCGAAAATCATGACGAAAATGATGACACGACCCCTCGCGCTGAAGGCGCGGTATAATGGTCCCTATTATGATTTTTTCCAATAATGTCAAAAAATATATAATTTTCACTTAAAGGGCCAACTCAGTAATTTACAATGATATGAAAAATGATATATTCGGAAAGATCATGAAAAATGGAGAATTTTTTGTTTTTACGGCATGCTCTGAATCGTTGTAGTTTTCGAGATAATTGCGTTTGAAATTTTGAATTTGTTACAAGCTCTTCGTTGTAATTATCAAACTTTTTTGAATTTTTTGCGGAAAAATCGACCGTGTTTTTACCGAAACTGCCGAACCTTGCCACTTATGATTTTCGATAATAGGTCCTTTGGGTTCTTAAAAACCCATATAGAGCCACAGAAAAATTTTCATTGCTCAATTCTTGTGGGAATCGATTCTCCATACTGTGGAAAAAATTTTTCGAAAGTGTATATTGATTTTGCGATGTTAATTTGGTATAAAAGGTTTTGAACGAACTCTAAGGCCACTCTGTACATCCATCCTTCCTCCCTCTCCCCGTCATTCGTCCTTGAATCAGCTGAAAGGGACATGTTTTAACACGGGAATATTCCTTCAAATTTCTGGTATGTTCTATTATTTTAAGCTATTCCGAGCAACATTCAAAAAAATTGTTTCAGTCAAACATCGATATAGCGCCCCCCCCAAAATTCCAAAAAATCATATCTCCATCAATTTTAATGCTATTTTTTTCGCTAACCACATTTTCCTTAAAATCTTATATAGAATTTTAAGGAAAATGTGGTTAACGAAAAAAATAGCATTAAAATTGACGGAGATATGATTTTTTAAAATTTTGATTTTGGGGGGGGGGCGCTATATCGAGGCTTTACTGTATTTATAAAAAGAAAAAATTCATGTTAAATTATAAGCAAAATTAAAAATCCGATTTTATCGTGAACTTGGCTCAGTGGTAGTGTTCTAAGATTCGAGTCTAAGGATCTCGGGTTCTAATTCTACCTGAGTCGATTTGATTTTGCCTGGTATATTCCATGGTTAGACAACTTTTTTCAAACAAATTTTTTTGAGTGTTGCTCAGAATAGCTTAAAATAACAGAATAACCTGAAATTTGAAGGAGTATTTTCTTGTTAATGTCATTCCTCCTTCCAAGTCTAACATTTACCTATATGAGGATCAAATCCTCCGCCTCCAATTTGGATGAGCCTACCAAAAGCCATGACCAAGAAGGACAGTGCCATATTCCCAATTAATCCAATCAAGTTTCTATGGAACTGCGTAACTTTTACTATCAAATAAAAAGTCATACATACTATCATCAATGTTATAATTATGCCGATAACTTCGACTATGATAAGTAATTGGAAAACAGCATACGAGGCCTCAGTAAAATTCATCTTTAAGTGCTAGGCGCTATGTTGTTAGTGTAAAACAATATTGGAGTGCATTAGTCAAGGTTAAAAAATTAGATTTTAGCGTAGCAATAAAAATTTACGTTCCCTAGCACCAAAAATCAGGCTTTAAATTAATGAGAAGGTAAATTAGATTATCCCCAAAAACCTGTGTAAGAATACTTTCAGCTTCAAACACAATTTACGAACATAAAAATGAAACCATGGTGATATACTTTGCAAAAAAGTCTAAAGAACAAAACTTCATGGTAATCAAGTAAGATCGTTGCCCAGAAATCTTAAATGGGGAAGGTTCGAATCCTTAGAAAATATTTTTAACGAATCAAATAAAGTCGTTAAAGTATAAGACAAAGGTAGTCCATGCAATTTTCTATCCTTGTCACATTTTGTGTAGTTGAGCTAATTTTGTATCTTGTAAGAAAAAGAGCTTGTTTATGTTTTCTTTGAATGATCAACTGATTTGATCATTCGAGGGAGAAAGCGGAGTTTACTCGTTTTCCTTGCCTCAAATCAAAAACATCTTGTTCCATTTTTGTGTCCAATGACACAGGGCGAGCAAAGTCCATCATCGAAAATGATAAACAGCTCCGCTAAAGATAGACAAACGCTTGAAAGTTTACACAAACTTGGAACAAACACGAAAACAGTCAAAAGAGGCGGTAGCCGCAACACCTCAAAGAGGAACAAGATTCCGCAGGTTGAGATAGCTAAAAAAAAACTCGAGACAAGCGAACCGCAACCTGCGTTGAGGTTGCGATACGGTTGCTATAAAGGTTTGGGATAAGTCAGTTTCGGGAAGTGAGAAGGAGCGAAGCCACAACCTGTGATTCAATGAAGCCGCCGTGCTCCGAATGCCCATATTTACTTTTAACTTCTGTGTGACCCTATACAGAAAAAATTTTCGCTCTAGAGGGATCGATCTATGATTTGAGCGCAAATTGAGACGGTTGCCACTTCATCATGGATGAAGGCTTTTTTCATTTCAATATTTATTATAATTTATTTAAAAAACTATACAAATCATAAAAATTTCTATCACCAGTTTACTGTCAAATTCTTAAAATACAACTCTTGTTCTTGTTCAGCGCTAAACACCATTTGCTTCCCAGCTAGCGATTTCAAATAAGGAGCATTAAAACGACGACTTTGTTCTGCCACTTTTACTTCTCTATGTATCCGGATCATTTTATAGAAGTTTTTAATAGTCCTATAATATACAGGGTGTCTCAGCTAACAAGGGATACTCACCAAGTGATAGTCGCAGATTTGAACAAAGACAACGTAAACCGATTCTATAGGCCCTAGTAGTTACGAAAACATCAAAATTAGAGTTCCTTAGTTATTTTTTTGGGGAGTAATGAGCGATTTATGAATTTTTTTAATTCGGAAAAAATTGTACAAAAAGAGAGGTGATGTAATGGGGGTAGAACCTGGGCCATATAAAACCCAATACTGCAAGAAATCCCACTGTTCCATCAGGCCCAATGTAAGTACAGGGTGTTTCAGATGAAACCTACCTATTTTATTTTGACATAGCTTTTTTCTGGAGCATTTTGAATTTCTGACTTTGAAGTTTGTCCATTTTAAGCATGTTTTTTTGTTTTTGAAAATCTTGACTTTGGGCAAAAAGTTTTCGCGCGGGCTGGGATTCGAACCCGCCCCTTTATGAGAAAAAACGAGATCCATACCACTCCATACTTGAGCAAGGGGTGGGTCGACCCACTCCCATGTCGCCGCTGGGGGGTCAAATTTCGGCAAACGTGTCACTTTTGGTAAAAATATACAACAAAAAAACCAAAGAGTTTTTGATGAATTTTTCGATTTGTTTTAACGAATTTTTCAATTTTTGACGGCCAAAAAAAGGTCGTCAAACGTGTCGCTTTTCGGTTTACCAGCCTATCTCCCCCTTGCCCACTCGGCTATGAAGTCGGTTTTGCCGGTAAATTTTAAACAAGTGACTACCCGGCCTTCATAGCCGAGTAGTATGGTTCTTGTTTTTTGCTCATAAAGGGGCGGGTTTGAATCCCAGCTCGGGCAAAAACTTTTTGCCCAAAGTCAAGATTTTCAAAAACAAAAAACATGCATAAAATGGACAAATTAGCTCGTTATTTTCCAAAGTCGGAAATTCAGAATACTTTTCCAGAAAAAAGCCTGTAGTAATGATTTTCCACTATGTTTGGGTTGAATTTTTGTTTTTATATAGAATCAGTTTACGTTGTTTTTGTTCAAATCTAGGACTATCACTTGGTGAGTGTCCCTTGTAAGTATAAACACCAATGATTTGGCATTATCTTCGGAACCATGGCAACTGCGATTTTTTAAGTTAGGTAGGCTAAATGTGCATTGGAAGAGGTGAGTTTTACCAAAAAGTAAAAATTTCTAATATTTTATTTTTGCGTTACAATATAGCAACTTCAACAGCAGAATTTTTCAAAATTTTTCTCAGATTCCGAAAGAGCATGGTCGATTTTACTACTTACAAAAAATGATGAAAAAAGAATTTCAATTTTTCGATTTAAACGTTTTGAAGTTAACTGATATTTTGCGGCTACAACAAAATATTGTAAAGCAAAAATAAATTATTAGGAATTGTTATTTTTTGATGAAACTCACCTCTTTCGATGCACATTTAGCCTACCAGATTTTTTTTTTAAATCGCATAGAAAAATTCGCCAGGATTCATAAAATAATGGCAAATCCTTGGTGTTCACGCTTAGCTGAGATACCCTGTACTTGTGTAATAAGTTAAAAGAGTAACGATCATTACTTTACAAACTCCTTTTTCCATAAATAATTTGTAGATATTGCTACAATTGGTAAAGCCAACGCATTAAAGAGAACACAAAAGTTTACGGTAGTAAACTCTATATAACTATTTTTATCTTCATTTTGTAATCTGATCAATATAAAGATCTAATAATTATTTATATTAGGGACATATTAAAGGGGGGGGGTAAAAAGAAGGGACTATTCTCACAAAAAATTTTTTTTGTCAAAACTGCCAATATAGGGGTAAAATCATGCGAAAAATCGATTGCGCGCATCCCCAAAATTTGAAACGCTTCCCTGACCCTGATTCAGGGAAAATATAGATTTTTTCGACCTTTTTTATACTATTACTTGGTTTGGAAATTTTCCTTTTTCATTCTTGCTTCGGTGGTGCAGTGACAAAGCAGCGGTTTATTAGTCACTAAGTTCGCGGGTTCAAACTTCGCTTGAAGCCAAATATTTTTTTGCACAAAATAAAAAAGTAAAAATTTTTGCATAAAGTAAAAAAATAATTTTATGCGAAAAATCGACTGAAAAATTTGGCTCCAAGCGGGACTCGAACTCGCGAACTTTGTGACCAATAAGCATCTGCTTTGTCACTGCACACCGAGGCTTGTTGATGAAAGACGTCTTTTCAACCCAAGTAATAGTATAAAAAACGTCGAAAAAATCTATATTTTTCCTGAATCAGGGTCAAGGAAGCGTTTTCAAATTTTGGGAATGCGCGCAATCGATTTTTCGCATAATTTTACCCCTATATAGGCAGTTTTGACAAAAAAATTTTTTTTGTGAGAATAGTCCCTTCTTTTTACCCCCTCCCTTTAAGAGATACTTTCTCGAGAAGTCGAAGATGGGCCCAATGGCCAGGCGACAAAGTTTGAAGATTCTCGCCCGTCCTCGGCCTGAAATGTTTTTTTATATACTCGGTGAGTAAAGCAAACGCCGTTGGAATTGGCTCCGTAGCCTTCGTGGTTCCGGAGATACGCATATGGGCCATTTGGCCATATTTCCATTTTCTACTCAAAAGTTTTAATGGACAAAGTGTATCTTAATTAAATCCGATTTTTACGATCAAAGTGTCGTTGGAAAGCTGGTGATCTGCGCTACATAATGGAACCCTGATTTTCAATTTTGGCGGGAATTCAAATTCTAAACCAATTTCAAAAATAGCCAACTTCAAAAGCGATTATCTCGACAACGGTAGCGATTCAGAATTTACTGTAAAAACAAAAAATGCTCCATTTTCCATGAATTTTCCGAATATATATAAATTATGGCAAATTTTGCCAATTTAAAAAAATCTTTAATTTTTGACCACCTTCAGTTGGAGACATTTTTGGGCGACCTCTATTTAATTGATTTGACCATAAGATAATAGTAGGAGATTAATTCAACGTTATATAGGTGAATCTAAGCACAGCCGAGCTTTTATAATAGGTTTTAGTGCCTTAAAAGGCATTTTTGGGGGTCCGATTTTAGGGAGTTTTTTGAGAAAAATGCAATTTTTTCAGCAAAAACTTGTTGTTTGGGGGAAAGTTAATATACCATTATGTAGCGCAGATCACCAGCTTTCCAACGACACTTTGATCGTAAAAATCGGATTTAATTAAGATACACTTTGTCCATTAAAACTTTTGAGTAGAAAATAGAAATATGGCCAAATGGCCCATATGCGTATCTCCGAAACCATGAAGGCTACGGAGCTAATTCCAACGGCGTTTGCATTTACTCACCGAGTATATAAAAAAACATTTCAGGCCGAGGACGGGCGAGAACCTTCAAACTTTGTCGCCTGAGAACTTCGACTTCTCGAGAAAGTGTCTTTTAAAAAAGTACCGAGACCGAGCGCCAATCGGCGCTTAAAGCAGATTCGAATCTTTTACCTTTTGCAAAAGTTTCAGAAAAAAATCAAAATAAGGCAAAAAACAAATGCCCCCAGGCTGGATCTGAACCTTCGTCCTTATAGCCCTTTTTTCCAGTCGATCTATCAAATGACCTCCCAATTGAACCATGAAGCCCCTTTTAGATTGATTTATCAAAAGAACTTATGTATTAAAGGCATTGTCTATTGAAAAATTTTTTAGAATTTTTTAATTTTGTCAAGGAATATCCCCACAAAATTGGTATCATTTCATCATCCTCTACAACGTGGTATAGGTTGGTAAGGATTTGATCTATCAAATGACCTCCTTATAGACCCTGATGCCCCTCGATTTGTATGTTTTTGCCGTTTTTTCGTCCTATATTTTTGAATCAGAACTTTTTACGAACCCTGTATGAATTAAAAATATTATTTAATCTAGTGGAGTAGGTCCGGGCTAATATTACCAAAGAATACGTCTCGAGATCGACAAAATTTAGGGTTTTTTTGCAGAAAAATTTTTTGGGATTTTGATGCTGGATTAGATTGATCGAACACTACTTACTATCATAGCTAGTGTATCTCCAATAAAAATGGTCAAAGCTGACCATTTAACAATTCTCAAAAAGCGAATATTTTCTGAGACTTGGAAACGTTGCCGCAAATTATAATAGATATACAACCGAGACTTATGCCGGTATGAATTCAAGTAATGAAGAATTAATAGCCACTAAAATATATAGATTTAAGATATCCTACTACAGTCAAACCGAAAGACGTTACCCCTAAAGGTTAACCACAAAGTGATGTCTTATTAGTGGCATAGTCAGACCCCATAAAGGGTAATTTGGAATACGAGAGGCACTTTTTTGGTGAAATTTTTGGGACTAGCTGGTTGAGAAATTTCCGAACAACCTTACGCGACAGAACTTTTTACGCACTTGTACATATGAATATAAACTATTTTAAAGTTTATACTCTAAGGTATAAAAGCGCTCGGAAGCGCCACTCGGGAGCCCGGCTTGGGATCGCAGCTCGGAAGCGCCGCTCAGGAGTACCTCAGGCGCTACTGAGAGCTCGGTTTTCAGTTTACTATGATAATATCATCTTAAACCCTTTCATAAAACGAAACTTACAATTAAAGAAAAGCAAATTATGAACATGATCATGATTTGCCATATAAGAGTAGAAAAGTTTCCTAAATCCGTTAACAAACGCATTCCCAAACCAGCAAGCCATGAAGCCAAGATGCTAGGGACTATGATATACGGATGTTTAAAATCTTCATAAGATTTTAACATTATTGTCGCTAAAGTTCTTTCGATGGCTATTAACAGGTTGGTAAAAACATATGAATTTATGGCAACACCTCTAATCATTTCATTTATGTAAAAAAATGGATGATTGTCAATGGTTTTGGTTAATGAATCTATATGAGGATCAAACCCTTCTCCACCAATTTCTGTGAGCCTACTAAACGCAATAACCAAGAAGGCCGCTGCCATATTCCCAATTAGTCCAATCAAATTTCTATGAAACTGTGGAACTTTTGCTACTAAATAAAAAGCCATGACTACTATTATTAATGCTACAATAGTTCCGATAAATTCTAATATGATAAGCGATCGGGAAACAACGTACGAGGTCTCGGTAAAATCCATCGTTAAGTGCTAAGCGTTATGTTGTTAGTATAAGACAATATTGGAGTGTGTGCGTCAAGCTTAATAATTAGATTTTGGCGTAGCAATAAAAATTAGCTTTCTATAGCGCCAAAAATCAGGCTTTAAAGTAATGAGAAGGTAAATGAAATTATCTACAGAAAATCTATAAAAAATTACCTTTTAATTTTTATTAGGGCTGCGCGACAAGGAAGTGCTCCGATCCAGTTAATTTCCGCCCATTTTTACTGTCCCACTTCCGGTACCGTTAAAATTTTACCGGGACTACATTAAATTGTCCTGAAAAGTCGAAGGTCCCAGGCGACAAAGTTTGAAGGTTCTCGCCCGACCTCGTGTAGTATTATTTTCTTACATACTCGGTTATGAATGCAAACGCCGTTGAAAACTTATAACCCCTAATTTTATGCGAGGAATCGATTACGCGTAGCGAAAAATTCTGAAAAAATTTTCCGGGGTGTTGGGGTTAAAACTTATAACCCCTAATTTTGGCGCAATTTTTTCCATTTTTTGACCCCCAAAAAAATTTTTCAGAATTTTTCGATGCGCGCAATCGATTCCTTGCGTAAAATTACCCCTAAAGGGTCACTTGTTAAAAAAATTTTCTACCCCACCCTATTTTGGACCCCCCCCCCTTTAAGGAATTTGGACATAGGGTCTTGGGCATTTTTGTAGGTCGCATCGAGATCTACACAATTTTTCAAAATTCAAAAATTCTTCAAAAATTAAAAAAAAATTTTTTTAATTTTTGACAAAAATTTGAATTTTTAGTAAAAATTTTGATGATTGAATAAAAAATGAAAAAAATTTAATACACGAAAAAATATTTGTGTACTTATACGTGTAGTACACGTTAAAATACACGTACACGAACGAATCGTGTACTACACGCAGGGGTCGAAAAAGTAGGTGGTACCACCCACCACCCAGGGTGGTGGTGGGTGGTACCCAGGGTGGTGGTGGGTGGTACCACCCTGGGTGGTGGGTGGTACCACCCAGTGTTATGCAAAATCAAATCGACTCAGACGGGATTCGAACCCGCGGAAGTCCATTTTTTTCAAAAACGACCAAAAAAATTTTTTTTCGTGTCAAAAATATTTTTTTCACGTAGATAGCCCCCCTGTTTGAAATAAAATTCTTTTTGAAAAAATTTAAAAAAATTTCCCTGACCCCCGGATTCGATTTTTATGGTCTCGGGTTCGAATCCCACCTGAGTCGATTTGATTTTGCCTTGGAAAA
>OZJO01002217.1:0-24000 GCA_900406225.1 Acrobeloides nanus | reverse complement strand
AAAAGAAAAGTTGTTTAGCCAATTTTTACAGCATGATCTGACGATCATTTTAAGACTAGGATCATAAAAAGTAGATGCCACCCTAAGCAAAAAAACCACTCTACATGGGTATTAAAAAAATTTTTTCAAAAAAGTCGAGCGTAACTTTGTTCCTCATCATCTTGCCGACAAAATAAAAAAAGAATTAAGTGAAAAGTTTTTAATGGTAAAACTGTGAAGCTTTTTAAAAATGTATTAGGCTATTTCTGTGTATTTTTAACCAAACACTCTCAAGATAGTTTCAAATCAGAAAAATATTCGAAAAATTCATGAAAAAAGGAGCATTTTTTGTTTTTACAGTAAATTCTGAATCGCTAATAGCTTCGAGATAATCGCGTTTGAAGTTGGCGATTTTTTACATATTTTGAATTCCCGCAAGACCCTGAAGAATCAGGGTCTTGCAGGAATTTAAAAATTGCGGGAATTTAAAAACTGAAAAAAGGGTCAGAACAAGGTTTTCTCGCCTCTAAAATGATTGTAATCGCTTTTTCGCATTAAAAAACCCCTATATATGTGGATTTCCGGTTTCCGGATTGGGGTCATAATTTCTGAACATTGAAACACATGTGGACCCCCTTATTCATCTATGGTAGTAGGCTTAAAAAACATGCCTGCTTGACGGACTTGATTATCTGCATCAAAAAGTTCTTCTAGATGATCCATAACCTGCGCTGCAGCCATTTTTATGAAATTTTATGTTGACGTATAGGGTAATGCCGACCATTCTATTTTTAGAATATGCTTTCAGAGTCATTTTTAGCTCAAATTTATTGACTTGTTAAATGCAAAAAAATATTTGTTGAAAGTTCGCACGTAGTTTTAAATATTTTTCAAAAAAATTTTCCAATAATTAACTTTTTCGATTTTTAAAAACTAGCCAATTTTACCTTGTTAACACCATAGTTTCGAAATTTTAAAACTCTCACAGAAAAGTATAGATAAGTTTAAAGAGCACACGACTTGATTTTTCCTTTTGACTAAAACGCGAATGACGACATGCAAAAAGAGTTGGGTCGAAAGCAAATTTTATAATTTTTTTATGCGCACATTAAGGCACATCCTATTTTTAGGATGAGCGGAAAAGACGGGTTAATTTTTTCCAAATTTCTATTTCATAAAAATCAATTTACATACCTATAATATTTGAAGTGTTGCCATGAGATTCTTGTTTGTTTTATAAGATAGAATAAATAAAATTTTATGAAAGAATTCCTGCTTTTATTGATTCATAAGCTGATGACAAGTTGCAGGAACAAAAGAGAGTCTGCTAGCATTTGTATAGAAAATAAAAAGTTTTTTGTACGAATATTGTGTTATTATTAGTAAATAACATGAACCACAAATTTATTCACAAGTGGCTTGTTTGTATATTTTTATTTGCTAGTTTGACATTTATTTTATTATTTATTTCACAAGAATTGATTTTTCAACAGAAATTAGGCAAGAAAAGAATTCATTTGGATAAATGGAATTACATAAAAACATTTTCCAATGAAATGAATATGTTAGATGGTAGGAAAAATCATCCCTTGTCAAATTTAACCAATTTTATCCAGATGAGGATTGCACGGCTACAAAATCCTGATGATTGTTCAAAAGCCAGGTAAACTAGTGTTCTACATTGCCCCACTCTGCTCACTTTGCTCTGACTTGTCTGCCCTACCCTTCCCTACCATGATACATTGCCCTTCTCTGTCTGCATTGCCCTACCCTGCCCTTCATTACCCTGCCTGCACTGCCCTGTCCTATCTCTATTCAGAATTTTGCCCAGAAGGGGGTCATTTTTGACCCAAAAACATAAGGGGAATCCTTATGTTTTTTTTCGATTTTTTCCAAAGATGAGGTACCATTAGGATTTTTTAAATAAAGTTTTCAAAAACTTTGGGCAAAATCATAAGGGGGATCCTTATGAAATTTGTCTATTTTTTCCAGTCCAAGGGGTAGTTACTCCCCTCACTTCCCTCTGCCTACAGCACTCGCTCTGCCCTACCCTGCCCTGCTTGAAAATCTTTGAAAAAAATCGAAAAAACATAAGGGTCTCTCTTATGTTTTTTACCCTGCCTACCCAAGCCATGCCCTGCTTATCCTGCGTATTATGCCTACACTATTTTTAAATTTCAATATAAATTTTTGTAGAATTCTTATCTGGGACTACACCTGGGATTGCGGTTTTGGATGTCTTATCCACAATGCTGCATTTTGTTTGATAATAGCAGCTGCCACCAATCGCACCTTGGTGCTCGAAAGTGATGGTAAAAACTGGCCTTTTAGAAAAGAATTATCAAAAAGGCTATTTCAATCAAAAATTGGATGGGAGCGCATCTTTTTGCCTATTACCAAATGTTTATATGCTGATGCTGTTTCGGTAAGATATATAAAATTAATCAGATAGAATAACAACTTGACGGACGAACTTCTAACTGTATAATCCGTTTCTGCGCCAATTTCAAAATTTTTCAAGCTTATAAATGCAATATACTGAGAAGACGACTGTCTAATCTGGAAAGTTAAGCAACTTTGAGGCAGCCAGGTTCAATCCCACTAGGGTAAACTTTTTATTTCAAGGAAATAATGATATGCAAAAACTATTGAAGTATAATTTATTTTTTCTTGAAGATCAAAAATTTGACCCTAGCGGGATCGAAAAGGATGTCTCAACGTTGTTTAACTTACCAACTCGGACTNATTGAAGTATAATTTATTTTTTCTTGAAGATCAAAAATTTGACCCTAGCGGGATCGAAAAGGATGTCTCAACGTTGTTTAACTTACCAACTCGGACTCGGCTTCTCTTCCACTGCGCTATGGGCTTAATAAAAATTTTGAACTTTGCAGAATTGGACTATAACAGACTTCTATTATTCCTCATTTTTAGTACATAAAAAGATATTTTCTTGTCAAACCATACTCAAAAGTTGAAAGCTCAGCAAGAGTAGCTAGGTGTACAGGTAGAACAAGCAAATTTTTATGCTAACTAGCTAGCTTTAGGTTTTATTGGAGTCGACCCAAAATCTCATCCGATAAGTGCGCCATTAGCATTTCCAAGAGAAATTGCAGACATTTTACTGACCCATCATTCCAACCCACCAGTTTTCTTTATTGGTCAAGTAATAAAAACAGCATTTTTTTAGACATTTTAATGATTTTTAGTTTATTTGGTATTTGATGAGACATAACGCTCATTTCAAAGAAATCTTATCTCAAGCTGAAAAAGAAGTACAATTTGAAAAGGGTAGGTCACAAAATGATAAACCAGATTTCTCATCATTATCTCCTCAAGACCTTAATCATACATGAAAAGGGATACAAGGTATAGTATCCCAACTTCCATGCATAGAATACTAAAAATGATGTCACCCCTCCAAATGAAGACTTTTCTTCTCCATTTGAGAATGCCAATTGGAGTGAAGGGTTACTTTTAATCTAAAATTTTTATGGAAAAAATGAATTTTCCAGATTTTTCTATTTTTACATCATTTTAGGACCAATAGTCGGCCTTCATATAAGAAGAACCGATAAAATTCAAGAAGCCAAATATCACAACGTTACAGAGTATATGAACTGGGCAGAACATTGGTTTCAAATTCAAGAAAAGCATCAAAATATAACGCTAACTAGAAGAATTTATGTTTCTACAGATGATGTTAGTGTCATAGAGGAGATCGAAAACGAGTAGCAATTTTATATGTCTTCAAATTTTTATAGATATCCTAAATATAGATATCCTAAATTTATAATCTTTAAAAACAAGACTAGAATTGAGAATGCAAAATTAGGAAATCGGCATGAATTAGAATCATTATATGGAATTATTATTGATATTAGGATATTGTCAAGATGTGATTATGTAGTTTGTACCTTTAGTAGTAATGTAAGTAATCCGGGGCCTCTCTAAAACGGAGTAAACATAATACCGCCTAGCGGAATCGAAACTTCGATCATTTGAATACAAAGTGAGACACTTGTCACTACACCATAAGTGATGAGTTTCTTGGCAAGAAATGTCCTATAGATGCTTTCTAGTGATGCATCGAAATTTGCTAAAAATCGTCAATTTCTGAGCATTTTCAGCTTAAAATGGCAATTTCCTATGAAATTTCGATCTCGATTTAGGTTTCAATTCGATTTTGACCTTTCCGATTTCGACGCATCACTGATGCTCACCAATGTAGCAACTAATTTTAGGCTTGTAGAGTAGCGTATGAATTAATGCAAATATTGCATGGTAATGCTACAGATATGATTCACTCTTTAGATGATATTTATTTTTACACTCATCAGCAACGTAATCATTTTTTATTTGGCTAAACATATGTGATAAAAATGTCCTGTTTTTTAAAAACTGGGTGCGGGGAGGGGTCTTATGCAGGGTCGCCAGATCTGCTGATTTATTAGAAAAGTGTTGGTTTTGAGGGTACCAAATCTTAAGAGTGCTTATTTTTTCCTAAAAGTGCTGATTTTTGAGGTGTCAAAAAATCAAAATTTGACCAATTTTTCCGTTTACAGTCAAGGTTTCCTAGCTAGTGTTAAGGTTTCCCGATCAAGGTTTCCTAGTGTCAAGGTTTCCCAAAAGTACCAAGATTTCTCAATATGGCTTAGGCCTTAGACTTAAGGCCGATGCCCTAGGCTTAGGCCTTAGGCTTAAGCCGTAGGTCCCTTAGAAAAATATCCAGCTTGGGAAACCTTGTCACAACTGGGAAACCTTGATCTTTGAAAAACCTTGTCACGCAATGAATTTTTCTACTTTTTTTGTTAATTTTTAAACTCAAATTTGACTTTTTTTTAAACATTTTTAGCTTAAAATTAAACATTTTTCAGAAAAATTTATCAATCGACTACATTTTTTGGTCGCAATTGTTATTAGCTGATTTTGGCTCTTAAAATCTGATTTTTGAAGCCCAGGTTGCTGATTTTGGCAAAAAATTTCTGGTCCCCCAGATCTTATGTATTTACCAACTTTTGCGGAAGGGGGACACTCATAGGGGAAAGAGATGATTGGTATCTTGATTTTTTGATCTTTCTGCGTAAAGAGATCCAGATCTGGATCCCTCTCATGTAGATAACTAAATAGTAATTCGCTAGTATTTTAGCGCACGAAAAAATTGCTATCGAATCATACATGCCTGTATCTTACAATCAAATCGATCTGAATATCGGAGATGTGATAAAAATCGAGCAAAATTTATGGAACGGTTTTTGCAATGGAACAAATTATAGGACTGGAAAAATTGGGCTGTACCCCTGTAATATGACAAAAGAAAAATGGAGAATCGAAAACTTTGCATTATTTGACTTTAATAGTTAATTTTTAAATAATAAAATTTTTACATTAAGATTTTTCTAATAATAGGAATGTGACCAAGTTTATTTTTCCAATATAATTTGATTTTTTAAAATTTAATAGAATAAATGCGGCATAAAAATCCTTTATATCTTTATGGCTTGGTTGAAATAACATTTTTATTTATTCCGGTAAGTTAGAAGAGGCTGAAAAGCAGCGACCAAGAGGCGCATTGACCGAACCAGACAAGAACCGAGGCACGATTCTGGTAAAGAGATGGCCGAGGTTCGGCCCTCAGCACACATGGGCAAGGTCTTTCGTAAAAATTTTCAATACGTCATATTTTTACCCCCTAATCTCGAATTTGTCGACTTTTTTTACTGCTTCTAAAACGATATGTTTTTTCAGGGTTCGGATTCTCTCAGAAGCTTAAAGTTTTTGCCTGTTTCATGATTACCGAAATCTTCATAAAAATGGCCCCATAGGAGTAATTTTATGCGAGGAATCGATTGCGCGCATTCTCGAAGTGCGAAAACGCTGACTTTGATTCAGAAGAAAAATATAAAAATGATCATTTTCTTATAAAACCCAATTTTTTCCTTGAATCAGGGTCAGGGAAGCATTTTTACGCTTCGGGAAGGCGCTCAATCGATTCCTCGCATAAAATTACCCCAATGATGTCATTTTTGCAAAGATTTCTGCAACCATGAAACATGCAAAAACTTTAAGCTCCAAGGAGGATCCGAACCATGCGCCTTTAGTGTATTGGGCGGCGATCCTAGCCATTGGCAATGAAGGTTTGTTCGTGCCGGTTTTTTTACCATTTTGGTACGATGATAACTATTTTTCGTAACCTTTGGGCATAACCATTTCCCTGCTCTCAACCGACCGAGACCACTCGTACCGAGGGTCGGCCTTCGGAGGAGGGCCACCCTTTTCCACATAAATAGAAGTAAATAAAAACGATGTTTAAAATTTTAGCCATTTTTATTTCTTTCATATTCCAAATCAAAAACGAATTTTCACACAATCTTCAACTTTACCATATGGATAGCTGCTTTAATATTATGCATATTATGGTTTTGCGTTTATAGTTGGTATTGTTGGGACAACTTTTGTATTCATATACCTATTGTTGGTGTTATAGGCATAATTTTATGGATCGTATCAATTTTTCATGCTATTTGGTATAAAAAATATAAAAAATAAATAGGAGTAAATAATTGTAAATTGACATATCATTTAAAAATTTATATTGAAAAACTATATTTGATTTCTTGTAGAATAACAATTTTTGACACAATGCTCTTCTATAAGGACCAACTAAAATTATCGTACTCAATAGATTTAACAAGCGGCCCAGGTTATAGCTATCATGCCAGATGATGCTATTCAAGGAAAATTAGTGTTTGAGAAGATTAAAATTAATATACCAGTAATAGGAATAATTCCTGTGATTATTGGACTTGCTGCCTAAATCTTTTAAATAACTAGCAAAGATGTGCAAGCTTCGCACTTTCTTGGATTATGGTTCCCCTAGTGGCCGTGGCCCAAGAGAACAGGGCAGGGGCGTAGGCAGGATTTTGCGGCAGGAGAAGGGGGTACAACTTTTAAAGTCAGTAAAATACATAAAAACATGATGGAAGAGCATTATTTTTATACTTTTTTGTCGCGGCTTCGCAGCAACAATAGGGAGGGGGGAGCAGGCCCTCCTCTGGCGACGCCCCTGAAACAGGGGATAGTGCATATGCGGGGTAATTACCCTCCTTCTTAAAATTCCAAAAATTTATTGAAAAAATCGTGATTTTGTTTAATGATCAGTAAAAATTCCTCTTTCTTTTAAAAATAAATTCTCGAGGTCAGTTCAAAAGTTCATTGATCCTTTAAACCCGGACTGATAGAACAAAAGTTCTAGGAGACGATTAACACCAAAATCATCGAAATCGGACAAAAAATTTTCGACTTTAGATATATGTATACGTAAAAATCGATTTTTTTAAAAGTCACTCGGGAGTGCTGCTCGGGGCCACTCTCGGAGAAACCGTGAAAGCATTAGCGCTTGGCCCCTGGTACTTTCCCGATGAAACGGATAAACTTCTAGTTCATTAGACTATTTCTGAAGTGCAGTGACTTTTTAACTGGACTTTTATTTTTTGCTCTAAATAAATACATATTATGTCATCCTATTGATTCTTTCTCTTTTTTTGCATTGACAAACAAGATTTTTCATATGCCTCAATTTTTTAGTCGTTTCTTGCTAGACTACAAACTATAATATGGTTGAATTTATAATCTTCCATATCAAACATTGAAAATTTTCTTATTTACACCTATTTTACTATTAGAAGACTTCATTTTTCGTAAAATTTTAGTGTTAAAAAATTAATCAAATGTCTTCTCCAGTATTATTAGCTACTTATTCAGTACTTGTTTTATTATTTTTATATGAAAATGGTGGTTTTGAGAAGAGATATACTTGGGATTATTGTCTGTTGTAAGTTTTTACCTAAGTGACTAGAGGGTCCAAATATAGACTCATCTCGATCAAATTTTGAAGGAATTTTCTACCCCTCCCCTACAGAACTGAAAAAATTTGTTGATCGTAGCTTGGCGATTAAAAGTTGATGGTATGGGTTTACCCCCCCCCCCCCAATCGACTTGCAATTTTATGAGGAAAAATTTAAGTGAAATCCTCCCTACACTCGCAATAAGTGGTCTTGTATACAAAGGTCATGGTGATTTTACCAAAGAAGATAGACAAAGCCAATGGCTATCTTTAATTTTTGCAGCTATAGGCCAATTTTTAATCGGCATTCGTCCTTGGCTTTTGGGTCTTGGAGCAATTTCTTTTTGTCTTTATCATTTCTTGGTTATTGTAAGTTGCTAAAATTATAGGGCATTTTCCTCTAAGAGAAAAAACATCTCCCATGGTAAAGTCTCAAGCGTCTTATTTTGCATTCAAATGGTAGATGGTTCGACCCACCTCCTCCCGAAAATTTTATTTGATTAAAAAATGTTGTCAAAGGAAACGTTAAAAATTGTAGAATTTTTATCTTTCATTTTCTCCCTTGTTTTACATCTATTGATCTACACGGTCGCCGATTCTAGCGACATAAAAATTGACCGTATGGCTCAGTGGATAATGTTTCAAGGGGAAAATGAAAGGCAACAATTTCTACAACCAATCTTTAGGGAGAGGGGCATCGTCGTAATTTTGATCCAAATTTGGGGGGAGGAATTTTTGAGTTTGGGGGGTTTAAAAAATTTTTATTTTTCTTCCCCGAAAATTAAAATTTTTTAACCATTTTCATTTTTCCTTCCTGAAAAATAAAAATTTTTTCAGCTTTGGGGGGAAGGTTCNGAGTTTGGGGGGTTTAAAAAATTTTTATTTTTCTTCCCCGAAAATTAAAATTTTTTAACCATTTTCATTTTTCCTTCCTGAAAAATAAAAATTTTTTCAGCTTTGGGGGGAAGGTTCGCCAGGTCCCCCGTTTTACAATTAAGGAGGTGTCCCTTTAACAACTTTTTTTGAATTTGATAAATAAAATTTTCGCACTAATGAGATCGAACCCTCGACCGTTTAAATTCATGAGGCGCTTCCCACTTCACTATAAATGTGTGATGACTTTCTTCTCTTGCAGAAAATGCTCTAAAGATACTTTTTTCACAATATTACTTTATTCTTTAGACTCAATTTATACCAAAAATGAAGAAATTTTCATATGGCCTAGCATTTCTAATTTTGGCATATAGTGCTATTTTGGGGCATTATGCTATTTTACCATATTTTTGGAATAAGCCTTTGACGTATTTAATTTGTATTATTTATTCATTAGTTTTGTCATCAGCGGTTATTATAAGTGGATCGATTTATTTATATGGTAGACCTGGAACAGGCCCGAAACAGCATGTAAATTTTTTAGATACACGTGTCATTCAGGAAAATTTGAAAATTTTTTCCATGAACTAGGGTAGGGTACTTCCTTGTTAAATTTGAAATTTTAGATCGATTGGATCAGATTTTTGGGATATCTAATTCTCCTTGTATCAGATTCTGTTTACGTGAATAGCCATCCAGATTTTTCTGTATCTGGATCCAATTTTGTTGTTTTGACAACCTATTTTGCTGCTGTATATTTAATCATGTGGGGCCAAAGTCAAGCTGATTAAAAAATTTTTAATTTTTTATAAATAAAACGTTTTAATTTAAAAATATAAAAATAAAAGTTAATAAGTTTGTATCTCATTAATTTTTCGTCTTGAGGGAGGAGATCCTGGCTGCTCTGAACATCTTGAATATTGATGAGAACGTAAGCCCGTACTTGTCTTTTTTGGATATATTTTTTTAAAGGGGAAGATTATTTTTAATACCATCTGGAAACACTTTCGTCTTAATTCCTTTTGTGGAAACACTATTAAGCCGACATTTATTAAACCTAAATTTAAAGCAATGAGTAAAAGTATGGGGTGGAAATAGTTCGGTAGGAGGTGAAAAGACATTTCGTCTTTTCAGCATGAATGGAGAGGAAAATAAATATTAGAGTTTGATTCCCGGCGAAGTCCTATTCCCTCGCCTCGGTGTTGCTCTTTAACCTGGAGAAAATGTCCTTATCTCTGGTGTTTGGGATTGGCACACCTTCAATGAGACAGGTTTTTTACCTTTAATCAAATTCAATATATACAAAAAATATCTCTGGTTAATATCTGGCCAAATTATTAATATAAAATCTGGTAGCACTATCAAAATTAGCTCGTTTACGACCATAACACTAACAATTAAGTTATAGCGCACTAAATTTCTTCTCTGGGCGTTGCTAAGTTTTGAGTATTGCCCGTTTGGAGTGAAAACCTGAGTTTTTTAAATGAATAGTTAAATTAACCATTTCTCACTTGTCTTAGTTCTATTGTTATTGGAACATAGAGAAATACACCAACTAAAGTCGCAAGTGCACGGGTTCCACGTACAATGTCGTTGACTATAGGGAAAGTTGTTCCAGAAAATTCACAAGTGCCAAATGTCTAAATAAATTTTGGCTTTTAGTTAATTGAAGTAGAGTCACTCAGTGGCGGCGCCAGGATTTTGATTTTTTTAAATTTTGGGGCCCACCTATGTAAAAACCTCATTTTTCTTAAAAAATTTTTCGAAATTTGGCCAAAAATGCCATTTTTCTTAAGAAATTTCCGGTTTTGGGAGGCCATGGTCCCTCCTCTGGTTCCGCCATTGGAGCCACTATATAGAAAAAGTATCATGCTTCCCTCTCCCAACGAAAATGTGAATAGGCCCTAAAAAGGGCTAAGGTCGGTCAAAGGGTCGAGGCCCAGGCCGTCAGGGCAAAGGTCCGTCCTTTTCCACCCTTCCTTACCAATAAATATTGATAGTCAGGTAAACAATAAACAATTATAATACAAATAATATATAATGGTATAACTATACTATAGCAAATAGATGTTAAATAAATAGCATAATTTCTGGTAAAATTGAGATATCTATATGGTATATGCACAGCTAAAAGTCTATCAATTGCCATAACCAAAGCCATAAGACCAGAACCAGGATAGGTTATGGTAAAAAGTACTGTGTGCAACGTCATAAAACAAGAGCCTCTAGTCCATATTGGAATTTCTGAAAATGTTTATATAGGTATAGGTCAGCGGCGTAGCTGGGGAAGGGTAGTCCGGCACGGCGTATAAAAGTAGGGTCAAAATGGAAACAATAGAAAGCGGGTCTAAATCTATCTTATTTCAGTTATTAAGCTTATTTTAAGCATAGTTATGCAAGAAATTTCTTTTGGGGTTTTTCTATGCGAGATTTGTGCGCAAAAGTAAAGATATAGGATTCACAATACTCTATTTATACCTGTATTATTATAAAAAATAATCAAACGATGTATGCCACCGGCACTCCAAGCAATGGCATAAAAAACTTCATGTACCAAATTTAGCAATAACAAAACATATTCTTTTTGGTTTCGATACTTCCTTGACATTAAAATAACTACCATTGGAACTAATGATAATATAATAACAGCGAACGAAACAACTATATACACATAATACGTCTCATACGGTAGCATAAGTATAGAAAATTGTGAATAATTCCACATTTTCTGAATTTGCAACAAGCTTAAAATAAGTCAATCGTCTGGAATTTCGTGCTTTAAGTATTATTTCAAAGAATATAATATCTAATTAATGACTGAAAAAAACAATATGTGATAAATATATGCACTTAATTATAAGTTTTTTTATAAAGTTTTAAAAATTACTAGTTATAGCGTCTGCTAAAAGTTTGAAAATTTTAAACAAGTTTGTGTTTTGAAACGAAAAGCCTGACACTAACTGACATAAACGTTACGACAAAAAAAATTTAAGACACGGTCTGTAAGGATCACGGGGTCGACGGGTTAGAAAAATTTTTTTAAATTAAACTTGATTGGATTTAGAGTCGGCACAAGCTATCGTACCAAATCATCGTGCCATCGTAAAATTAACGTAAAGGTACGATGAAATCGCCACAAGCTATCGTACGAATTTGGTACGATGCCATCGTACTGCGTCGTACCATCGCACGACAGCTTGTGGCGATTTCATCGTACCTTTACGTTAATTTTACGATGGCACGATGATTTGGTACAATAGCTTGTGGGGCCGTCGTACTTTCGTACGATAGCTTGTGAGTGCTTGTGGTGACCCTTAGGTCCCTGATCACGAAATCGAGAAAAAAAATTTTGAAACGTTACCCCTGTAGAGCTGTGGACCCCTGTGGAAAAAATCAACTTCTCAGGATCGACTCCGATTCGGTTAAAACTGACGCCAGTCGATTCCCCGATTTGGGGCCAAAAGTGCAAGAATCGATGGATGGTGATCTCAAGAAGGTACTTTTATACTCGAAAAACCGATTTTTGACCCTCTCAAATTTCACAAAAAATGCTCTACCTCCTCAACTATGCGGTAGTATTTTCTAATTTTTGCACAAACATAGATCTAAATAAGCCTGATAAGTAGGAACAAAACCAAAAAATGTTGTGAGTCGCCAAAAATACTTTTTTTGACAACAAAATGCTGTGTGCGCCTAAAACATAAGGAAGGATCACGTGCATAATATGAGTTAACATGGATGATTTTGAACTTTTGGAATACTAAGCAAAAAAATAATTACATTTCTTGTGAAATTTGAGAGGGTCGAAAATCGGTTTTTCGAGTATAAAAGTGCCTCTTGAGATCGCTAACCAATTCTTGCACTTTTAGCCCCAAATCGGGGAATCGACTGGCGTCGGTTTTAACCGAATCGGAGTCGATCCTGAGAAGTTGATTTTTTTCATAGGGGTCCTTCACAGAAGTCCACAGCTCTACAGGGGTGATGTTTCAAAATATTTTTTCGCGATTTCGTGATTAGGGACCTATATCCAATCGATTTTAGTTAAAACAAAAAAAATTTCCTGACCCGCGACTCTTTGGCCAATGGGTGATCTTTACAGAGACCGTATCTTAAAAAACGAAATATGCCTAGGAAGGAGTAAACTTCGGTAAATTCTTATGCACAGGGTGACTGATGAATATTCATCGTCTGAGTATTTCTCAATTAAAAAAGGCTAAATGAAAAATCAATGGATGTTTAAAGCATGCTTCACATGTGATACCACATTCGTAACAATGCTCTTAATTTCCTTCATTGCCGGATATATACATTTTATTTCTTTTAATCAAAGCCAAGAATAAACAAACGTGACATTTTCAATTTAGGCTTCTTTGATTTAGTTTTCAAGGAATTTTAGAGCATCAAAACATTGTGAAACAATTATACCATTTCTTCTTCTGACTAAGATACACATGGGTAGAGGGTCTTGACCAAGACACACACTTTTGACCAAGATACAAAAGGATAGAGGGATATCAAATTTTGAAAAAAATATAAGTGGAAAATTGTATTTTCCCTGACCGTAAGAGAGAGAGTGGTAAATAACCGGAGTATTCCCCTCCCTACGCCATTGATCCCACCTCAAAATTTTAAATCTAGACGCCACCTCCATTCACATAGTGTCCAAATCTCACCTTTAAGAGTGCAAATCGCACGCTCAACCACCTCTTTTTCACACTCAACGACCCTTTTAACGTATTGTTGAGAGAATAAAATTGCACTAAAAAAATTTTCTCTCCGTTTCGCCCATAGATTAAAAAAATCGCACACTCATCTAAATAATTATATGGACACCCTCTATTCATATATGATGGTGTCAAAAGTCGAATTAAATTGAAGAGTAAAATGATATGCGTTTTTTCCTTTTTAAAAATATTATTTTTTATTATTTGAACTTTAAAAAAAATTTAAAGCTTATTTTTATCTTGGGTTTAAACTACATACACACCAGAATAGATTTAGTTTATACTGGGCAGGAGCGCCTAAAGGGCAACACATGGCCGGAAAAATACTGTAGTTTTTGTTGCCCTTGCCCATAACTTGGGCGCCCTCATTATTTATCTCTTCTTGATCTAATTTTTGAGTACAAGTTGGCACATACTCTTTTTGAATAACGGTTCATTTTTCTAAAAACAGATTTAAAGATGTCAAACAATTTTTAAAAATTAAAAAATTGTTTTGGAACATTTTTTAGTCCCTAGAGTGTTGAAGCAATCAAGTTTATTAGAACCAAAATGGATTTGTTTATCTCCAGCCAACACCCATTTTTCTGCTTAGTTGTTATTGTCTAGTGTTCGTTTTATGGTTATGGAAACGAGTAAAAATAAGATCTAAGTTATTATACATTTATTTTATGTACAAATATATACAAAGTTAATTACATATAGTACAGTGAACGCTCGTTAAGCGGACCACCCTTTAAAGGGTAAGCACTTTCGGCAGGAAGTAAGCACTTTCAGCAGCATTTCTGAAAATCCTCGAAGCTTGAAAATGCTTCCTTGACCCTGATTCAGGGAAAAATTGGGTTTTTGAAGCGAAAAATGACAAATTTCGCTTCAAAAACCCAATTTTTCCCTGAATCAGGGTCAAGGAAGCATTTTCAAGCTTCGAGGACGCGCGCAATCGATTTTTCGCATAAAATTACCCCTAGAAAATTCATTTTTGCAAAAATTAAAAAAAAATTTTTTTTCAGAAGTGTTGCTGAAAGTGCTTACCTCCTCCCTTTAAAGGGTGACCCGCTTAACGAGCTTTCACTGTATTTTACTCCAGTATAAAAAATGTTCAGTGTTGATGGTGAAGGAACAAATGGCTCAAAATTCAACTTTAATAACTTTATTGATCCGATAAAACATTTTTCTACAAACAGATTTTGACCTCCGATGGATCGAATCCTAATCGTTCAAAATGAATTTTGACAGCTTACTATTTCGCCATCAGCGCTTAACTTTTTTATATTAACTGGAAATTAATTTATAATTATAGGATGAGACAAAAAAAAGTGGATTTTTGCGATTTATGCGCGATTTTTTCAAATTTTTTCACCATCCTGGTCAAATTTTCGACAATTTTTGAGATTTTTTTGATCAAATGATTTATTCGAATGACATCTTGAGTTTTCGAAAAATTGATTTTTTTCAACATTTTGATTTTTTAACACTCGAAGTCATTCGGCATTTTGGGTTCGACAGCCGAAAAACAATTAAAAACCATCAAAAAGTTGACTCAAAATCGAAAAATATTTATTTGGTTTTACGGATGAGGGTCAGGGAAGTATTTTCGAGAGTGCAAGCAATCGATTTCTAGCATAAAATTACCCATAAAAGGGATTTTTTAGATAAAATATCGAAAATTTGAAATTAGATTCGCGGAAATTAGATTCTGAAAAAATTGAAATGAAATTCGTTCCTAGTGCTGGGTATATGTATCCCCCAAAGGGCCAAAAAAGTTAAAAAATAAAAAAATCCAAAGGGTCCCCCTTATGTTTTTGACCNTCGCGGGAATTAGATTCTGAAAAAATTGAAATGAAATTCGTTGCTAGTGCCGGGTATATGTATCCCCCAAAGGGCCAAAAAAGTTAAAAAATAAAAAAATCCAAAGGGTCCCCCTTATGTTTTTGACCAAAATGGGATCTTGTGTACCCCCCATGAAAAAATCCTGGGTATGGATCTGATGGCTATATTTTTTCCAAAAACATGCGTTGTAACATCTCTACTATAGGGTTATTTTGGTGAAATTAAAAAATTTGAAAAAAAATTTTTTTAATCGCGCATAAATCATAAACATCCTCTTTTTGACTCACCCTGTAAATTAGAAACAACTATAATTTAGCAAAATTGGTAGTTTTCTAAAGACCTATCTGTTGTATATTATGTTCACTATGTTGTCGTCGTCTTTTTTGAGATTCCTAAAATAGAATATGTAAAAAATTTATCTGGCTCTTATTTTACAATTTTACTTTGGATATCTACAGTGGGGTAGGGATAAGGATAGACTAGGGGGAGCACCTTGCCGCAAAAATTTTTAAAGGAAAAAAGAATTTCAATTGGCAATTTTTTCAATAAAAATGTCAAAATTTACCGAAAATGCTCAGAAAATGACTATTTTTAGTTTTAAAAAATGGCAAATTTTAGTCTTTTATCAAATTTTAGCCGAAAAATGATCAGAAAATAGTGATCTTTGAGGAGAAAATTTCGATAAAAACCGAAAAAAGTCGAAAAACAGAAACCGATAGTTCAAAAATCGACTAAAACCGAAATGGAAAACCGATAAAAAAGACCAAATCTTAACTGAAAAATTTTAAAAAACCAATCAAAACCGAATAATTTTTATCGGTATTCCCAGCACCAGAAGTATCATGTGGATGAAAATACGTAACTGCCACCAACCAAAAACAATATGCGTTTAGGAACTATGCCCTTTAATGCTGAGCAAATTTTTTAAATCAATAATTAATGCTTACTATTATCATATTATTTTCTTGGAAACTAATTGAATTTGGAATACGCTTTTTCCCTTTCAGATCTCCTGGAGGTACGCTATGTCTCCGACCACCATGATGCTGGCGATCCGAAGAAAACTTGTTAGCTAGTAGAAAGAACATTTTGAATAAATAGGAGTAAGCCTTTTTAAATAAAACTATCTCTAAAAATAAACGAAATTATTCTCGCCTATTTGCCAAAAACACAACAATAGAGCACTAAAAATTTCACCCAAACTCAATTAACTTACACATTCAACATATGGCTCCCTAAAAGCCGTTCAAGTTTAAGACTCCCCAATGTGCGAATAAGATAAACAACCGCATAATTTCAACGAACTTATATAGGCCTTGCTTAAGATTAAGTTGTTGACAAAACAAAACATCTGACTTTTATGAAATTTCAAACATTTTTATTAAACACTTTTTGTTGGGATTAGCAAAGTGACAGTTTATCAATCAAAAATGTCTAGGAAAGAGATTAGTTTATACTATGAAGAAATCCGGAATTAATTTCGATGGTGTTTATTGTTGCAATACGTCATTGTGTTGTTTAGGTTTGTTTATGATTATGTCTAACAAATAGATATTATGAAATAAAATTTATAAAGCCGCTGCACTACCAAGCGCCAAAAGTTCAATCTGTAAATCACTTGGCACTGGTAACTAGTCGATGTGCTGGCCAGGGCCAAAAAGTTCAGTCTGTAAAAGCACTTGAGACTGGTTGATGCCAGTAATATAGAAAAGGGGCGGGTGTTCCCCCTAGTTAGCCGAAATTAACCCTAATCATAAGGTCTCCTTATATTTTTTTGGAAAATGCAGCTTTTTGGTTAAGTGCCCCCTCCCCCCCCCTAACCGATCTTTCTCTCTACTCCATTGGTTGTTGCACTGGCAAGCGCCAAAAAGTTCAATCTGTAAAGCATTTGAAACTGGTGACTGGCTACTGCACTGAAAAGCGCCAAAAAAATCAATCACAGGGTGTCAGTGCGACGCTTCAACTAAAGTCTGTTTTTCTGGAAATCCCGAGTTCAGGATTTGTAGCGGATTTTGTTAGACTCCATTCCAAAGGCGTAGGTTCAAATCTTGGTGGAGAGCATTTCTTTTTGCCTCATAGTGTGTTTGTAAAGATGTCAAGAAAACTATTTTTTAAAATAAAAATCGACAAAATCAGTCTGTAACGTTGCAAAGTAGGCTTTCAGGATTTTTTTAAGCTCAAGATCATCAAAAACGGATGAAAACTGACGGAGGAGTAGCATTTTGAAACTTTTCCTTCTTATAGACTGTTATATTACAAACTACAAATCCGCAACTCGGAATTTGCGAAAAAAACAGACTATGTTCATGAAAGTGTCCAGTTGTTTTTTTACTTTCCACTTATACTATAGTTCATTTACCTCCCCCAGCGCCTTATGGTTTCTGTTTTTCTTTACACTTTGACTATAGTTTGAATTTTGTAGTGGTTGTAGTCTTCTTAATATAATATGCACAAATATTGTGTGTGATCTTTATTTTGAGCAAAATTTGATATTGTTTTACTTACCTTCAATTTTTTATCTAATTATTTTTAAATTTTGGTGATAAAAATGACTTCAAAATATAGCGCTACTCGTCTTCAAGGACAAGTTGCTATTATTACTGCTGCTACTAAAGGGTATTTTTTCTAGACTATACAATGATATATCCAGAGAGCGGAAATGGACCCAATAAATAGCATTTTTTGTAAAAATAGCCATTTTTACAATTTTTGTTAAAAAATTCATTTTTTTGTTTTAAAAAATTGAAAAATGGATTTTTTCAAATATTTTCAAAATTGGAAAAATAACTTGGTTCCCCAAGGGGATGATTTTTTAATTTTACATGAATGGGGCGACTCCCCTTGGATACGACACTGGGAGGAAGTAGGGGAGGGGATGGTCAGGGCCTGGCCTAGGTCACTTGGCCCTGCCTTGGAAATCTTGAGCATCGTCAATACCTCTGATGCCCATTCTATAAATTTTTTTAGCATCGGCTTGGCCATTGCTGAACGCCTCGGCCATGAAGGAGCCTCTATTGTAATCAGCAGTCGTGACCAGAAAAATGTTGATGAAACCCTCAACCAGCTAACAAAATCCGGATTAAAACCAGAAAAAGTCTCCGGCGTTATCTGCCATGTTGGAAATCCTGAGCATCGTCAAAAATTAGTTGATTTTGCTATTCAAAAATATGGAAAAATCGATATTCTTGTCAACAATGCTGGGATTAACCCAGGTTTTGGTGATATTTTAGATGTTAGTGAATCTGTTTGGGATAAACTTTTCGATGTCAATGTAAAAGCTGGGTTTTTGTTGACGAAATTGGTTGTGCCGCATATGATTAAAAATGGGTAAGAAATGGAGAATGGCTGACCAATCCCCACACACTCAGGCGAGGAATGGATATTAGGTGGCCATGTGTAGTCGTTACTAACACTGTTTGAAGCTACTTTACTGTATAAAAAATTTTAGAGGCGGAAATGTCATATTCAATGCTTCTTATGGTGGATACCGACCACCTACAGTAAGTTTATTTCTAACCTAGGAACAATGTTATAAATAACAAATTTCACGGCGTACCAAAATACCGAAAAGGTGCAGGCAAGGGTCAAAATTTTAAAAAAAGCGCCAATCGACTCAACTTGCCGAGCGCTTCAAAACGAGTACCTTATCATGGGGGTAGTAGGGTTTGACCCATAGCCGATTGACTGAAGTGCTCTGACTTCACTCATAGAACGCGGGTTCGATCCCGCCACAAGAGTCATTTTTTAATTTTGTTGTCAACATTTATGAAAATTTTTGCATATCCACATTTTTATGCGAGGAACAAGATGGCGCTATTATTTTTCTATGAAAAATTTTGGAAAAATCTAAAACTTTTTTATGGAAAAATAATAGCGCCATTGTGTTCCCCGCATAAAAATGAGGATATGCAAAAATTTTCATATTTTTTGGAAACAAAATAAAAAATGACTTTTTGGCGCGGGATTGAACCCGCGCCCTATGAGTGAAGGCTGATCAATTATCAAATCTGTTATGTGTCAAACCCCCAAAGCCCAGTAATATGGTATTTGTTTTGAAGCGCTCGGAAAGCTGAGTCGATTGGAGAAATTTTTTAATTTTTACTCTCGCCTGTACCATTTTCCCCGTGATTTTATACCCCTCTTTAGGGAATTGCCGCATATGGCGTCACAAAAACTACTCTTCTTGGCTTAACCAAAGCTCTAGCTGAATCGCTAGCCACAAAAAATATTCGAGTAAACTGTATTGCCCCTGGTGTAATCAAAACGAAATTTAGTAAAGCGGTAAGAAGCTACGTAATTGAATAAAATTTTATAACTTTTTTATAGCTCTGGGATCATGGTCCAGAAGGGGAACAAACTATTGTCGAAGAAACCGGTAATCCCATGAAACGCCTTGGAGAACCAGAAGAATGTGCTGGAGCAGTTGCTTTCTTGGTTTCAAATGATGCTAGTTATATTACAGGAGAAACTATTGTTATTGCGGGTGGTATTCATGCACGTTTATAGTTTTGTATACAGCTTAAATAGTATTTATAAAAATTTATATTTTTGTTTTATCTATTTTTAAATAATTCATCACCGATGGCGCATGAACAAGAGGTGGAAAATTCATCTTGAATGAAGAGAGTTCGATTCCCTGGTCGAAATTTTATTTCTTCGAATAAAAAAAGTTGTCAAAACCCCCTTTTTTCAGACAAAAGATTAAAGATGAAATTTTTCTTTATTTGCTACAACTTATGAGTACTAAAAAATTAATTTCCCTTAGACAGTAGACAGCATTGAAATTTATACAACTTTTTGTTAAGCTACCTAACCGACCGGATGTCCATTTATTAGCAATACATAAAGACGTTTTACTTATCCTCCTTTGCAACAATAAAAGCTATTTTAATTTTTGATTCTCTGTCTTTTTTGCTATACGATTTGGCTAATTTGAATGCATAACCAATTTGTATATAGAAATTTTGTATATAGTAGGCGTAATTGATAAATCTCATCATAAATTCATGTATTCACCAAGATTTAAATATTTCTGAGACTATTGCTTCAATTGAACGGTTTCAATGGGACTAGTTCTCCTATTATTTAATCATGAAGCTTGGAAAGAACTGTATTCTACCAATTGTTCTTTTTATACACCAGAAGAGTGGAATGCTAAGGGATCGCCTAATGCTCTAATGGGGACTGTATACTTGTCGATTGGGGTTTTTTGTCAGGTATCAATCGCTATAATCTATCATACCAGATGTCAACCTGAGCAGGCCCGTAAGAATAGCTGTATTTCGGAGGGCCCCACCCAACAATTTTGAAAAATCACAAGAGCCCCTTACTTACATAAGAGGGGCTATTAGGAAAAATTTTCGATTTCGGGGGGGGGGGGGGGGGGGGCAGGGGGTCCTAACGTAAATATGGGCTGAATCTAATCAGCGGCGCAAAGAAGGAAGAGAGAGGGAAGCTTCCCTCTTTAAATCTTAAAAATTTCTTAGAAAAATGCATTTAAGGAAAATTTTTAATTTTTTTAAGAAAAATTATGTCTCTCCCAGGGCTTCCCTCAAAATCAAACCCCTCTTTACACCGCTGCCTGAGTTTGGATCAGAAATTAAGTCATATGGTGCCGCTTTTTTGAGACACCATGTTGGATTTTGTGTGCCGCAGGTAGGCTGATGCCTTATGGGGCAGATCCTAGGCCCTAGTGGGTTTGATTCATAAGTGGGTAGGGGTTGCCACGGTGGGGAAAATGCGAAAAAGTTACCCTGAAAATGTTTTTCTTGCTATCATAGCAAAGTGGTAGATATCATAGTTTTCAGTTTCTAACGAAGTAGGTTCGATCCATACGTGGGCTGCGGGGTGTCGTGACGACAGGGCAGGGTCGAGAGGGTTGTGCCGGGAGAAGAGGAAAGAGGGTCGTGCCGTGGGGGGAGGGGGGTGATTTTATTATTTGGTCTGTCGTTACGACAGACCAAGATTTTGGGGTTGTGCTTAAAAAAAAATTACGACAGACCACGCGCCCACGTGTGGTTCGATCCCCAAAGATCATATCATAACTCAAGGTTTCATTAGATTTCATAAAGATCTCAAAAATCATAAAATGCACCTTTTTGTGTACCCTTTATACAAACAACATTATAGCTCCTTTATATCCCATTCTTGGTTATCATGTCAAAGAAGGAATTCATCCAACATTCCTGTTATAAATTCATGTTTTTATTGGCTTGCATCGATATGATCGCTATCACATGTGATTCTATCATAAGCGGGATACAGTGCATCCTGGGTATACATTATTGCACAAACCCAATATTTTTCTATGTTGTTGGTTGCGGCAGTATTGGAGCTTGGCTTGGAGCGACTTTAACTTGTATCCTCTTGGCTGTCGATCGGTTTTTCCAAATAATCTTCCCAGAAGCTGCCAAAATCATTTTTGGCCGGAAGATGATGTTTTTCTGGTTGGCTCTACCACCATGTTATATGGTTTGGTACTTGTTTTGTATCCCTGGTTTCTTTAACAATATCTATCATGGTTATTATTTTGATCCATTTTATGGGATTAAAGGGCTTGAAGGCAACCCTCATGTAACTTTGAATATATTTTTTGAAAAAATATCAAAATTTAGTTCTATGGAAGCAATTTAACATTCTTGGTTGTCAACAGCGTAGCTGCTGTTGTTGGCATGGGTATCCCATATGGATCTCTTTGTATACTAATTACCATCAAATCAAAGGTTTTTAAAAGCTCAAATATTTCGAAACTTCAACGAGTGGTAAGATTTTTTAGCGCGGTTCCTATTTTTATATGAAAATTTTAGATGTTACTTCAATCTATAGCTATCTGCGTTGAAATGTTCTTTGTTGCTATTGTTTATGTAGGAAATCAATTTTTCCCGGTTCCGGCATTTATCACAAATATTGAACATACTGCGTGGATTTGTGTTCATGGTAATATAGGAAATTTTTTATTTGTTATGCATTGAAACTTTTAGGTGATACCCCTATTATATACTTGCTTTTGAATGCATCATTGAGGAAGGAGTTCTTCANCGTGGATTTGTGTTCATGGTAATATAGGAAATTTTTTATTTGTTATGCATTGAAACTTTTAGGTGATACCCCTATTATATACTTGCTTTTGAATGCATCATTGAGGAAGGAGTTCTTCAAAATGATTAGTAATTATACGAAGCAAACTGGAAAAAAAGCTATAGTTTTCATGACAGGTGTTTATCCACATAGAGTTGCGCCTACTTAAAGAATTGGAAGATTTCTTACACTTTGGTTTATATAAATATTCGAAATAAACGGTTCTAGCAAAATTGGAAACGCAAAAAAGTTACAACAGCGGAAAATTGAAAACGCAATGCCTGAGTTGCAAGGAAATTCGTTTATTGAAATGATTTTTGCAATTCAGGCAAATTTAACTATCGAAATTTTCGGTGACTTGCAAACTTCCGTCGAATGTTGAGATTTTTCCGAGGCTCTAGCAAAATTGGAAACGTTTGATATTCAGGCAATTCCAACAATGAAAATTTTCAACAACATCCCTGCGTGGTCGTATGCGTGGGAAAATTTTAATTAATTGTTGAAAGTTTTTACTTGGAATTGCCTGAATATCAAGCGTTTCCAATTTTGTGTTTTTATTGTTTCCAATTTTGCGTTTCTAATTTTGCTAGAGCCAAATAAACTCATAAGTTTTGAGAAACACGTTTAAATATTTTCATACAAATATCGCTTTTGTTAGGGAGCATTTTGATATAGTTTATCAATAAAAAAACAAANGGAATTGCCTGAATATCAAGCGTTTCCAATTTTGTGTTTTTATTGTTTCCAATTTTGCGTTTCTAATTTTGCTAGAGCCAAATAAACTCATAAGTTTTGAGAAACACGTTTAAATATTTTCATACAAATATCGCTTTTGTTAGGGAGCATTTTGATATAGTTTATCAATAAAAAAACAAACAATAATACTAATTAATAGGTTAGAAATTGAGGTCATATAGTGGCGTAGCCAGACCCCCATGAATGAGGGACCATCAGGGTTGCCAGATAAATTTTTCAAATTTAAGTTTCTTGAAGCCAAATTTAAGTAATTACTCAAATTACCACCAGTTTTTGGTCTCAAAGTTAACCCTCATCCGGTCAGATGGGGTCTGGTGGACCCCATAACGTTTATTTTTGCTCTAAAATTTTTTATTCTTCAACAATAGCTCGATTGCCTAAAAATCTAAGTCACTCTAATACCCAAGTATCTGAAAAATGTAAAACTTTGATTTAGTGATCTAATAGTATTGCATAAAATCAATGATATTCCTGTTAAAGATTCCCTGGGCAGATGGGGTCTGTTGGACCCCAGTTACATTGTCTGGCCGATATTGATTTTTGTAAAAATTTTCTTACGCAAAATTGTAGTTCTTGATGAGTACTAGCTGCCATTTTTTGGAATTATTGAAAACGGATTTATTTTCATAGAGATAGAGCTATTCGAAAATTAGGGGCTATTTTCTTCGAAAAACCACCAAAAACAACGGAAAATTACCATTTGTCAGAATCCACACTGATATATCTCATAAAATTTGGTTTTCTCTTATTCTGAACTCGAAAAATCGAATTTTTTATGAGATTGTACCAAAAAAAGTCGTTTTCGAATCAGACTAGTCAACATTTCAATAGGCTACAGTATATAGCTATTCTAATAAACTATAGGTCAAGTTCCAGGTCATATCTCGGCAAGGAAGCATGAAAATCACCATAAAATTT
>OZJO01002215.1:0-10669 GCA_900406225.1 Acrobeloides nanus | reverse complement strand
TTGCAAGACTTTCTCCAAGTTTTTTATATCTCTCAGCCTGATGTATTGAAAGGTTCCAGCTGGATATTTAAGTTCTTTTTTGGCCCTTTAATTCGTCTATCAGCCTATATCTAATTCTGTAATCAAAATCTCTCGAAAATGTAGTGGAGCTGGTTCGATTCGAATAAAGAAAATGGGAATGCGTTAAATAAAGCAACCGACAAAGCGGTGGAATTTTCATAAACCTGTTACATTTTCGACTTTCTAAAATCTAATATATTATGAAACTTACGTAAAAATTGTGCAATTTGAAACATGACATCATTTTGACTCATGGATATTTCGTTCACTACTGTCGAGACTATTTGTATGAGCACATTGGGTTTTTTTGTCCTTTGGACGGCCAAAACTATGAGAACCAACACAGTTACGCCAATGCTTACGAAGCAAAATTTTTTTCGACACGGAAAATATGCTCTCTTAATATTTTTTCTATATCCAAGATGTTTTCAAAAAAGAGTTTATCAAAGAGAATACATTGACATTTTGCTATCTGAATAAAAAAAATAATCTTTTGTATACTAAAAAAAGATAAAAATGGACTACAGCAATGTTGTATTTCGAATGTTTGGCAATGGTACATTTCCCAAGTAAAAAATGAAAAATCACAAGAGACATTCCAAGTTTTTACGTGGGAAATGTACACTTCACTTTATTTATTTATTTGTACGACCATAAAGATCGCGAAATAGTCAACATTGAACACCTGGGAAACGTTTGCTTGGGAAATGTACCATTGCCGAATATTTTTGACTGTTTCACTTAAAAAAGAAATCTCCAACTTTCTTGTTCATCACGAAATATGATCGTTCCTTCATTTTCAAGCTCTTTCCAAGCCCTAACGAAGGAAAAAAAGTTATTAAATTAACAACAACGCATGATATACAAAAACAATTGATAAAAACCAATGTATTTTTCAAGCGTTACGATTTAAAAAATTTACATTTTTTGACAAAGATTTTGGTGACTACTTTTTTTTCTATGGCGCATCGATACTAGTTCCAATAATTAATGATATAAACATTCAACAACAAAATGATTATGTTTACATAAACTTTATAGAAAATCCAAAATCAACTATAATAAACATAAAACAAACAAATAACATAAATCCTTTTCATTCAATTGCTGTGCCTGGTAATCCTTCTGATATTAGTGGGCCTCTTCCCAAATTCCTATTAAGTTCCTTCCCTTCGATTGTTTTTAGTTCCTCTTCATAAACAACTCTATAAATTGGTATCAACTTTGAAAGTAGTGGCAAATGTCCATAGCGGACAACCATATGATCCATGGCAATTCCCACGTTTCCACATTCTTCCAAGTATTCAGGTAGTGCTGGAATTTTATGGTAGCGACCACTAAAATGGGACAAAATGGTGAATTTTGCATTCATTCGCTTGCCAATCTGGACGGCTTGACCTATTGTACTGTGCTTCTTCTTATATGCCATATCCTAGAATAGGTTTCAATATGAATAAAAAAGACGTAAAAATGGCCAACACCCAAAAAAATTTTTTCGATTTTTCCTCGAAAACAGTATTTGGTTCATCGTTTCGAACATTTTTTACGTTCATCGAAAATATTTTTGCGATAACTCGCCTCAATCGTCCCTCACCCTTTAAGAAAATGAGGATTTTTTCAAACTCATCCCACTCCCATAAAAATTTTGGCATTGCTGATACACAATCATACCGAAAAATCATCCTCGAAAGTTGCTTCATGTACCAGCACATCGGCATCTTTCCCATGCTCAACTAAAAGCTCACAAGGCATGGTATCACCAGAAAATACAACTCGTCGTCCATCAAGATCTTCAAATACAAAACCAGCCGAATTAAGTTGAGAATGAATAACCTAAAACAGGTGGGCCATCAGATAGTACAGAATGAGCAAAAAAAACCGAAATTTGGGCAATTTTTTCATGTTTTTACGAAGCTTGAAAACTTCCTTGACCCTGAGTCAGGGAAATAGATATGTGTATTGAAGCAAAAATCGAACATGTACTAAGCGTTTTCAAGTTTCGGGAATGCGCGCAATCGATTCCTCGCATAAAATTAGTTCCATTTTTTAAAAATAATTTTTAACCTCACTTTTAAACATCCAATTAAGACATACCTGAACAGCGAGAATACTTTTTAGATTCCATTCTTCAGGTGTAAAAAGATCCTTATCAAAATGTTGAGTTATTTCTATAAGGCCACGCCTTTCTAGCGCTAGAGTGTTGTTAATATCTGGTCGTGCTTTTTGTTCAGTAGTGTTGGTATCCTTTTTATTTGAATCTGATCTATAAAATCAAAATGTTGAGTTACTCTAGTAGTGAGTAGTATAAAAAAATTCCATTTTGGGCAATTTTTCTCGTATGTAAAAATCGGACATTCGAAAATTTATTCAAGGTTTTATACTTAGATCTACAAGTAGACCTCCCAATTTTATCTTTTTCCAAGTCTATACCCCTAATTTTGAAAAATTTTGATCTTTTGAAACATACTTGGGTTTTGAACTTCTTGTAAGAAAAGAACAATCCACATATGAAACCAAATCTTCTAAATTATGGAAATTCCTAGAATAAAGCATCAAATTATGCCGAGCAAGATTAGAAGATATAATTATCAATGGACGATAAGGTAAGCCTAAAATGAGAAATTAAAAAAAATTTATTCGAAAAAAGAGTACTAGTTCGGAACAGGGGATGAAAAATGGCAATTGTTGGTCATTTTTTGATAAAAATGGCAATTTTTAGAAGGGAAAAATTATGCTGATCACGAATATACTGGGTTTTGAGGTTGACTCGGTCGGGAAAGGGGTCCAAAATGACCAAAAATTTGGCCACTTCGAAACTATTTTTGACCCCCTTCCGAGCCGATCCAACCCCAAATCCAGTATATTCGTGATCAGCATAAGTTTTCCTATGGATCTATGTCGAGATCTCATTTTGTGCCACATAGTCCAAAAAAGTTCCATTCTCTCAGAACTTTGCGTTTTAAAGAATATAATTTTTTACAACTCTCAAAGTGATTGATCAACTTCACATAATCTAAATACACACTCACCAAGCTTTTGAAAGGCCTCATGTCTCTTCACGATAATCGTATTTATGCCTTGCGTATGGTCCTGGTGAGCATGAGTAACAAAAATGGCTCGAAGTTTAGTGAAAAATGTAGATATATCATCGTGTCCATAGAGAGTCAACAGTTGAGCGTAAGTCCCTTCGCCACAATCTATCATCAAGGCACAGTTTTGGCTAGTTTCAAACAGATACGACGAAACATTTCGATATTTCGTAGGACAGGCAGAAGCAGTTCCCAAAAACGAAAACTTTGGATATTCGGCAACTGGTTGAGGCAATTCTTCAACTACTAAAAAAATATTTACGCAATTTATATTAAAAAACGGAGCTAGTTCACTTCGTTGCACTTATCTTAGTTCAAAAGTCGAAATTTTTTCTTTTAAAATCAGCAGAAAAACATCCTATTAGGGGTTTTTGGGCGAGAAACACATCGGTAATGTTATTTTTGTGTGAAAATCTATTAAAAAATACTGAAAAACTTTTTTGTTGATATTTTTGATATTAAAAAAAGTTTTTCAGTATTTTTTTATAGATTTTCACGCAACAATAACATCACTAATGTGTTTCTCGACTAAAAACCCCTAATATTATGTTTTTCGGCTGACTTTAAAAGAAAAAATTTCAACTTTTGGACCATAAGTGAATCCAACAAAGTGAACTAGCTTCAATAAACTAACCTTTTCGAAATTCATCAACTTTTTCTTTAACAGATGCCTCAGACAACTTGTCATCAATCTCGGCTTTACTTGAATTCAAATCTATATTAATGTCAGAATCGTATTTTTCACGATCGTTCTTTTTGCACCGCATAATTAAACGACTTAATGGAAGACCCATAAAAACGTTTTCACCAATTTTTGGCATTTCCGTAGTCTTAATTTCAGTTATTTTCTTCATAAAATCCGTTCACTGGCTTACTTGACTAATTGGCTCTTTGCAATCTGTTGGGTAAAGTTCGGGGAAAATCTCAGGACAGAGGGCACGTTGAAAATATCGATGCTGAAAAATTCCATCCATGTGAGGCAAAATTGGTCCGGCACCATTCAAAACTAGATGAGTACATTGCTCACCAAATGACTTCATCCAACGATTATATTCATCGGTTTCGAACACTGAATGCGGTGTCATGTGTATTAGATAGCAAAGCTTCTTGGAACCATTTATAAAAGGCTAAATTTATATTTATACAGATGATTAAAACTTTCATACTACTAAGGTATAGCGATTAATGTGATTTTTTTCAAACTTTTTTTTAGCTTTTTTCTTTAAAAATGATCTAGGGGCAACTTTACGCGGAAAATAGATTGTGCGCATTGACAAAGCATGAAAATGAATTTGTTTCGGAAAATGAGCCGTATATATTTCATAAGCATGTGATTCTTGTTAAAAATGTGGCTCTAAAGAGGTTGTGAGTTACTTTGTTGTGTTTGCCTGATTTGCAAGAATTTCCCGAAAAACTCGTTTTCATGTTTTGTCAATGCGCGCAATTAACTCCCCACATAAAGTTACCCCCCAGAAGATCATTTCCAAAGCTAAAAAATTTTTTGAAAAAAAATCACGTTAAGTGGGCTCGCTAATCCTTAGTAGTACCAAAACTTTTACTTGTAATATTGAATTTGAAGTTAAAGATGGCAACTTTTTTAAAGATGAACACTCCGCTACGAGCAAGGTAGGCTTCTCTTCGAGTGAAGTATTTTCTTCTAAAACATCATCGGGTTGAATCACTCGACCATCGGGTAACGTTATTGTTTGTCCAGCTTTCAGATTGCTCAATAAAGGGCCTACTGGGACTTTCAATTCCATAATTCTTAAAGGATTCATTTTCTTTGCAGGCGGCTAAATTACAACAATTTAAATTACCAGTATATATTTTGGTGCTATGCGACCTGGGGTAGGAGTCGAAGCCGGAGTAGAACCAATCTCCGGGAAGAGAATCATACATATCCAGTAAGAGAAGGACACTGGGCCGAGTGGGTGGATGATTTTTGTGATGTTTTTCGTCTGCTTGGATAAGTGGATAAAATTTTTTCAAACTTTTGTCAAAATTACCTTAGTCCTCCTTATAATTTTTTCTCAAAATTTCCCGTGGGTGAGTGATGGGGGGATCGTCCCCTTTTGGATATGTATGAAGAGAGTCTCAAGTCTCAAAACATAGGTTTTTTGCATTCAGATAAACCCGGAAAAAGTACCTTAAGTTCTAGAAGGAAAGCGACATCAATGAATTTGTTTGATTCTGCTATTCCATTAGTTTCTCCTGTTGATGTAGACATTTCAAACACTGGAACATAAGAAACCTTTAACGCAGCATCTTCAAATTGTCGACTTGTATATAGAACTTCTTGTACAGCATTGGAGATTTCTGCTTTGCCCGTAATATCAACATCCAAAAAATTCCGCATTGTTTCAACATAAAGCTTGATTTTAGGAGGTCCATGCAATCGAGTCGTACATGTTTTGCCTTTGTTGAGGAGAAATCCAGTTAAACCACCAAAATTAGACCACATCGCTAAAAATGATTGTTGAAAAATTTTTAAAAAAACATACATCGAGTAAAGAATATATCAGTTACAGTCGGCTCACGAACACGAAGAGTTTTTGAATATCTAGAAGTGGCTTCAGGTACATTGAACATATAGGTCTTTTGTGAAGTCCAAATTATAAAGCAAGGAGGTAATTGAGCTGATCCATTACTAACGACCTGTAAAACTTAATATTACAGGGTGTTCCAAAAAAAAACCGCCATTTGGTTATTTTTTGGACAAAAACCTGCGGAAAATAGGGGTATCCCCAACTTCAAAATGGTGTAGAAAATTTATTTTTGCCCCCTTAGGCGAGGACTTTTTGCCCCTTAGGCGAGGATATGAAATGCTTTCTTCCCTTTTTTGTATATATATTCTCTCATTAAAATCTACTTACATCAATCGTCACTTTATGTGGCACCAACCCAGGGTCAAATGAAGTGCTTTCCTTCCTTTTTTCTTCTTCCATTGTTGTAAGACTTGTCTCCAAGTTTTTTATAGAGTCTCTCAGCCTGATGTATTGAAAGGTTCCAACTGGATATTTTCTAAGTTCTTTTTTGGCCTTTTTAATTTCGTCTATCAACCTATATCTAATGTTGTAATCAAAATCTTTCGAAAATGTAGTTGAGCTGGTTCGATTTGAATAAAGAAGACGGGAATGCGTTAAATAAAGCAATCGACAAAGTGGTGGAATTTTCATAAACCTTTTTTACATTTGCTTCCTGCCTAAAATCTAATACATTATGAAACATGACGTAAAAGTTGTGTAATTTATATATATGTATTCGACTTTCGTTTACTACTGTCGAGACTATTTGTACGGGCACATTGGGTTTTTTGGTCCTTTGAAAGGCCAAAACTATGAGAACCAACATAGTTACGCCACTGTTTAAGAAAAAAAATTTTTTCGACACGGAAAATATGCTCTCTTTACCCCCAAATAAAAAAAATTATATTTTTCCTATATTTCTATATCCAAGATGTTTTCAAAAAAAGAGTTTATCAAAGAGAATACATTGACGTTTTGCTGTCTGAATAAAAAAATAATTTTTTGTATACTAAAACAAAAATGGACTACAGTGGTGGAATGTAAAGAAAAATTTACCGTAAACATAAAGCGTAACGTAAAAATTATAAGGCATTACGTTTTTTTCCACCACTAAAATAGGTTGCTTGACGTTTCGAAAATTGACATTTCGAAACGATTATGGTGTTTAAAAAAATCATAAAAGTTGACATTTCGAAAAAAACGTTTTTGGGACCCAGGCTCGACTCCCGCCGGAGTCGAAATTTTTTGCATATTGAATTTTTCGAAAGTTTTCGAAACGTCAATTTTCGAAAAGTCAACGTGTTTTCGAAATGTCAATTTTCGAAACGTCAAACAACCCTAAAATAGTCCGTTAACACTATTCAATTAAAGTCTTGTCCGTTAATTTTAACATGTTTTTGTAGTGTAAAAAACAGATTTCTGACAAGGAACCAATCCCGAAGTGTGTATCGAAATCTAGCGCAAATTGTTCCCCATATTTAATTTATATGTCCCATAAGTAGGGAGCGTCACGCATTTTTGGAACTCGAAAGTTTTGTATGAAAAATACCCCAGATTTGTTTTATAATCGAAATCTGTGATATTAAAAACCCTATAGTGAAAAAAAAACCGCATCAAAAAAGCTTTTTTCCTTGAAAAACTAGCCTTAGAAAAATGTGCATTTTGTACAATGAAACCTAGGCAAAAAGCGTACTTTCTTTGAAAATCAAGGTAAATACTATCAAAACCATACGAAAACATCTACTATGGGTAAATTTTATGCGAGGAATCAAATGAACGATGTTATTTTTGCAAAATTCTCGCATCAATAGGTCGAAAAAATCGATTTTCTTCATTTTTATGATAGAACTCTTGCCGATTTTGTTTTCATTGCGCTAGAATCGCTTATCTAGGGGTAATTTTTAGTGGAGAATTCAATAGAGCTAATATTTTTTCAAATTCATAAATATATCAATCGAAAAATCGATTTTTAAAAAGTTTTTGGCTAAAAATCAAAAATTTTATATAAAGAAATATATTAAGATGACCATTTCACATGATTGAGGTTTTTTCTTAGGGGAGGGGTCCCCTGGGTGGGGGAAATCGCTCTATCTCCCCCAAACGAGCTCGAAAACGTCTTTTTAGTTTATATTGGGGGTTTTTCTAGGCGGGAAAGCGATTCCCGATGGAATTGAGAGAAAAAAAATTTTCCCTGGCCCTCTATACTCCAGAAAACACAAAAAATGGTCAAAATTCAAAGATGACCATTGCACGTGGTAGCAAGCCACATTTGGAAATTTTTAAATAGCTATTTCTGTAGGGATAGGCCTACTAACTATAACCTCAAATGGGACTAAATTGGACGTGGAAAATAAAAAAGTTATGGCAATTTTACTGAAACGGTCGATTTTGACCATTTTAACAAAAATTGACCTATCTCTAAGTCGTTAAGTGTTGAGAGCATAAAAACTGTTCAAAAAGACGTAAAAATAGTTGTTATTACTTATCTATATCAAAGAAAACTGTTAAATCAAAAAATTTCCGAGAAATTGCTTGTTTTTTGAAAAAACACCGTTTTTGAGATACCCACAAAGACCATGGTAGAAAACCATGAAAATTGATGATACAGTCCAAAATTTTTATATATGGCAATTCTCCAGATCAAAATCTAACTTTTAAAAACAAATCTTGAAAAATGACCGAGTACGGCTTTTCTTGTACAGAGTTCATAGTACCCATGACGCTCCCTAGCTATAGCCTTATCTACGGAGTGTTTACGGTTTACGGACTTTATGAAATTCCGTAAAGATAAGAGCGTATTATACTCGTTTACGGAATTTGCGAATTTCATACGTTCCAACTCTGTTTAGCTGATCAAAACTGTCTAGAATCTTCTGGAATTTTATGCCAAGAAAATAACTGCTAAATCTTGATCGCGACCATATATGTAAGGTAAGGAAAAAGGCGTTTCTTGCCCTTTCCACAAAGATGCCTAATCCATAGGATGTTTATGTTATCAGGTTGATTAACACTAAAACCATATATGTAAAGTAGGGGAAAAATTTTTTTGGCCAACCTTCTTCCGACCAAAACATAAGGGGGGTTATTTTTCTGCCTTCGGCCGATTTCGGAGGGGGGACATATCTCTGGCCAGCTAAATCCATATTCAATGGTTTTGGTGTCGTTGGCGCTATTTATACTTCCGTCTCGTCGCGACGCGACAGTGCATTTTTGTGTCGTACGACGCGTCGCACGACGCAAAATGCACTGTCGTGTCGCGACACGACGGAAGGATAAATGGCGCCGTNACTTCATTTTTTGTCTATACAACTCCTAGTCAAAACTGCGTAGTTTTGGAGATAGAGCAATTTTTCTCATTTTTTAGGTCCAAAAAGTACTATTTTCGATCTAACTCCTATGGGTTTTTCAAGCGCACTATGTTTTTTCGCCTATTATTTACTCCCAGTTAGTACCTACAATTTGAGCCGTCGATCGTCGGAAAAAGCGGGTTACAAAAAATAAAAAATGGAGATTGAAAAGGTTGCACACAAATTTGAAAATTCTTTAGATTAGCGAAGTTTGCCATAATTTATATATATTCGGAAAATTCATGAAAAATGGAGCATTTTTTGTTTTTACAGTCAATTCTGAATCGGTAATGGCGTTGAGATAATCGCGTTTGAGTTGGCGATTTTTGAGACTTGTTTTGAAATTTAAATTGCACCCCTGTACGGCAGGCCGACCTGCCGTACAGGAGTACCAAAAAGTCGGATTCAAAAACGGACTTCAGATTCGTGTTCAGCGACCCCAAAAACCTAGGGTATACCATGGTTTCAAAAATTGAATCGAAATTTCGTTACTATGGCCACCCCGGGTTCGACATTTCGAGACATCGTCTCTTAAATCGGATTTCTTCGAGGAACCACATTTTGGATAGCTAATTGTGAGGAACAAAAAAATTTTTGGAGTGCTCTAGAAATCCGCGGCGAAGTTGAACAAAGAGTTGCAATCTTGGATTATCTAGGAATGAACGAAAATTTGACGACAGATTTTTTATGTTGTTTTCATCGACCAAACTGGCATTAATTCCAATATTTATTAGCTTAAAAGGAAATGAAAATTTGAAAAAATTTCTTTGAACCAGCCTTGAGGGGCGCCTGAGACAAGTCCAGTACCACCGAACCACGGGACCCTTGGAGTAACTGCTCCTAATTCTGACCTCGTAGTAATGCACAACTATTATGGGCAAGCATCACGACTTCTCAACAACATGAATATATTCCAATCTAAAAACATCAAAAATTTTATTTTTAAAACTGAAATTTGTACGTGATGTTGAAGATGTACCCAAATATGTCTTAATATTTTAAATCCCAAAAGCAATAAAATTGATTAAATTCTAAAGGTTACATAGCCTTGAACCTTTTAATCCATGTGAAGAAACATGACAAAAATGAGCTCTATACACACTTTTGAGCAAAATCTGTTTGCATAAAAAGAAATCAGAAGACCACTTTTTATGTTTTGCTATAGAAAATCCTACACATGGAATTAAGAAACAATGTTTCGAATGGATTTTGGAAGGATATAAGATAATCTTTTCAACAAAGCTCAGCTTAAAGGTACAGCGTCAGAATGGGCTCATTAAGGCATGACTATGCTTTTATGGTCAGAAAACCCTATTTTTTAGCTGAGAAACAACAATTGTGAAGTCAACTTTTTCCTAGACCTCATCTTCACACTTAAAATTGCGTATCAAGGTAACATAAATAACACCTTCTTGAGAAGATAAATAACACTTTCTTGAGTGTTCAAAGGTTGCCTTAAACAATTTGAGCACGCTGCAAGTTGGATTTATAAAGTGAGATTAATGCATGGGAAAGTTTTTTAAAGTCATTTTTATTCAAAACTCGCGTCTTAAAAAATTTAAAACCTTGTCCGAAGCTCAATACCATCGATTTTACGTGTATTTTTTGAATTTTCTAACCTCTCTAAAACACCCAGGATAATTTTTTT
>OZJO01002209.1:0-23918 GCA_900406225.1 Acrobeloides nanus | reverse complement strand
TGCTTCCATCACAATTGGAACGATAGTCACCGTTAACTCTATAAGTCTGATTCTGATGATTTTTGTATTATATCAGGGGCCTGTTTCAATTGTTGACTAGTGACTAGTGACTTGTGACTAGTGACTAGTGACTTGTGACTAGAAAATAAAATGGGTGAATAGTATAACTTTTTAGCAGATAATCCCATGACTAGTTAGGTTTTTTTTGAAGCTAAAACATATATCTTTAAAATTAAGCAAACTAGTCAGTAGGTTATCTTGAAAAAAATTACACTTTTGAAGCTTCGAAATTTCTCTAGTCACTAGTCATTTGTCACTTTTTTCTAGTCACTAGTCACTTTTTCTAGTCACTAGTCAACATTTTTTTGACTAGCCATCGATTGGCTAGTCACTATTTTTTGTTTGAAAAAATTTTTTCAACAAATTTTCAAAATTTGGTGAAAAAGTTTTTTTTGAATAGCTTTGACTAGCTATCGCTAATCACTATACTTTACGTATATATCTTTACTAACATTGTCTATACGAAATTTTGGCATTATTACTTTTTTTACGTTTGGTTTTTCACGCTTACTTATCTCACGTTACTTTTTTCAATCTTACTTTTTTCACGTTTTTTCATGCAATTTTTTAAAAGTAATAGTCTATAACGCGCGGAAAAGTGAAAAAAGTAAGAGTGAAAAAAGTAAGCGTGAAAATAAACGTGAAAAAAAGTAATAGTGTCGATATTTTTACGTGAAAAAATGATAAAATTTCCATCAATATTTTACTAAAATTTGAAAAATTAGATATGCACAACAAAATACGCAATTTAGTTTGTAAATAAATCAAAGTATAGTTGATTCTGAAATTTTTAAAGCATTTTTCTTACTTGTTTTTGCAAAATTATTATACTTAGTTTCAAAATGCTATTTGATTCCGATTCGGACGATGATCTACCTCCGCGTAAAAGGCCAAAATTTCAAACAAGAAAAGAGTACGATGAAGATGAAAAAATTTTTCGAGAAAGATATCGCCTCACGCCACGTCTTTTTAATATTCTCTTGAATTTACTTCGAGAAGACCTAGAACCCAAGTATATGTCAAACCATGCCTTAACTGCGAAACAGAAACTTCTAGTCGCCTTAAGGTATTTCGCTTCAGGACATTTCTACTACAGCCTGGGTGATTGTCAAGTTAAGTTTGGCTTGTTTTTTTTCGATATAACCTTTACATTTTTCAACTGAAGAGGGGGGGGGGGGTGTAAACTATAATTTGAAAAATATTTTGAATAAATTTTCATGAGATGATTCGTTTTTTAACAGTTTTTTCTTTAGGTGTAAGCAAGGGAACAGTATGTCGTGCTATCAAGCAAGTGACAGGTTGCTTAATTAAACGATTAGAAAACATCAAATGGCCAGATACTGAACTTGAATTGAGAAGAATTTCACAACAATTTGAAGAACTTGCAAATCCAGGAATACCCAATATTATCGGATTGATTGACGGAACCCATATAAGGATTGATCCTCCTCGTGAATATGAACATCAATACGTAAACAGGCACCATGAACATAGCCTGAATGTTGCAGCAATAACAGGTATGGCTTTATTACTTTTTTGATATTATGTATTTTTTTATATTTGATATTTTTTGATATTATGTACATTTTTAGAGGCTGGTTAAACCACTGCCTGAGGTGCTGATTGATAACTTTACTTAAAAATTATGTCAATTTGTTCTAAATTTCCCCTTGAGCGATTCGTCCGATCTGGCAAGTTAAGCAACGTAGGCCCGCTGGTTCGATTCCCGAGGATGATTTTGAAGAATTTAAAAATTTTTTATCAGACCCACTAAATTTAACCTCCTAGAATTTTTGCCTATTTTTATTTTCCTTGAAAAATTTTTTTCTGACCTGTAAGTTGACTTTAAAAAATAAATAAAATATCATTGAATGAGATTACGAATTATGATAGAATCATAATTCAAGATTTCATTTTTAAACGATATTTTAAAGTCAATTTTCAGGCCTAGAAACATTTTTTCAAGAAAAATAGACAAAAATTCTAGGAGGTATTTAGGGGGTCTGATAAAAATTTTTTTAAATTCTCAAAAATCACCATCGAGGATCGAACCCGCGGGCCCAACGTTGCTTAACTTGCCAGATCGGACGGAATCGCTCATAACTGGGGTTGGGAAGTTTCTAAAATATCTCTTTTTGAAACAAACTATACCGATTATTTAGCCAATGCGCCACACGCGCTTAATTATAATGTAGTTTTAAATTTACCATTTGAACATATTATTTTTTGATTTTATCGATTTATTTTTGTAAAAAATATTATATTTTATGTAATTGATAATTTTTCATCGATAACTGAATTTAAAGTAATGACATATAAAAAATAAAATATACTACACAATAAATCTACAAAATCAAAAAATAATAATATGTTCAGATGATAAATTTCAAACAATTAATAATTAAGCGCAAATGGTGCATTGGCTAATCATCGGTGTACGACGATAAAGGTCTTGGTTCAAATCCCGGTTAAGAATTATTTTGTTGCATTTTTTAACCTGGTTCATTTTGCGTTGGAATTTTAAAAATCCCTGACTGACAATTCGCTACTAATCCTTGTAAGTATGTTCTATTTATAAACATGCGTTTTTCAAACAAATTTTCGCCTGTATGCTAAATTTTTGGATTTTTTTGCAAAAAAATGAAGCACTAGGAACGAATTTGATCAAGGACATATTTCGCAAATTTATAGGTCCGAATCATGAATTCTTTTTCCTTTCCACGAAATGGCCTGGATCGGTAAATGACGCACGCGTTTTCCGTAATACATGGGTTTTTGAAGAATTTGAAGCGAATCGAAGACCTTTTAATGGCGCCATCATTTTGGGTGATTCCATATATCCTCGCCGCCCATGGTTATGTCCCATGCGACCACACGCTCCGGCTAATGAGCGAGCATTTTTTGCGTAAGTTTTTAGTGATCGGGAACATAGGTCGGTATGGTGGGGGGGAGGGTTTCAATTTTGGGTCCATAAGTGAGTGAAAAGGAGGAGACACCCTCCCCCCCCCCACCTTGCCAAGATATGAGCGGGAACGTGAGGGGGCAACACAAAAAATTTGAAAAATTGTAAGGCAAAAAATTTCTCTTTTAAGCTCACACTCTAAGACAAGAAGGCTTATTGAAAATACCTTTGGTATATGGAAGAATAGATGGAGAGTACTCAAAGAATTGATTAGAGTGAAAAGTCCGGAATATTCTGCGCTAATCATCAAGTCAACCGCTATTCTACATAACTTTCAAATTTTCAATCGCTTGGAAGAAGAGAATGATGACCATTTATTTGAAGATGAAGAATAAATATTCTACATGGTTTCAGATGAAATGTACCTATTTTATTTTGACATAACTTTTTTCTGGAAAATGATTTTAAATTTTCGAATTTTAGAAAATAACGAACTAATTTGTCCATTTTATGCATGTTTCTTTGTTTTTGAAAATCTTGACTTTGGGCATTGAAACGAAAATTTGCTATTTTTTCTGAAGGAATTTTAAAAAAATTCTTGCGCCAATTGATTCAGCGACCCCAAAAACGGTAGTGTACCAATTTTCTTGAAAAACATATTCTTGGTTTTCGAGTAAAAAAACTTTATTGATTGGCTGGGGTTTGAACCAGCGACGTTTTGGCTCATGCACATTGTGGTGTATGTAAGCTCGCATATACCACAATGTGCATGAGCCAGAACATTGCTGGTTCGAACCCCAGTCCATCAATAAAGTTTTTTTGGCTCGTTATTTTCCAAAAGTCGAATTCAAAATCATTTCCAGAAAAAAAGTTATGTCAAAATAAAATAGGTGCATTTCATCTGAAACATCCTGTATTATGTTAATTATTGTGTTGGGTTGTTTCATAAGTTTTTGCCGCTTAAAAAATACATTTAATTTAGGTATTTTTCGCTCGTTTTCGGTGACATTTTTTCAATAGTGGTTTGTATTTCTTGAATGAGGATCAGGTAAGATTTTCATGCCTCGGCAATGCGCGTAATTGATTCCCTGACTAGAAAAATCGTCTATGATCGAAAATCGTCAAAAATCGACTTCTATAACCAAATCGGTTCGTATCCAGTATACACTTACAAGGAACACTCACTATGTGTTACGGTCTTTGCTCAAAAACCCAATTGAGTCTGAAATTTCATCAAAAATGAATAATAATAGTGCCTGTCCTAGATTCCCATGCGAAGAAAATTTTTGGGAGGCTGTAACATAAGTTGTTGCCGCCCAAAAAGTATATAGAAAATTGACATTTTTTCTAGTTTTCGATGGACGTCTATAAAAATCGGTATTTTTATTCTAGTTATCGATCGACTTCTTTAACTAAATATCGAAATTTTAAAATTCATTTGCAACATTGAAAAACATCAATTTTTAAAAAAATTCTATATATTGACACGAAAACATGATTTATTCTCAAAAAGAACGATTGTTCGTATTCATACACTCACTACTGAAAAAATTTCATCAAAAACTAGAAAAAAAATGCCGATTTGCTTTATATCTTTTGTGCGGCAACAACTTATGTTACAACATATCAATCATCCAACTTTTTTTGTTTTTTATCGACTTTTTTTGGTTTTTATCGATTTTCTTCAACACAGAAATTGTTTCATAAAAAGTGATGTTCTACAAAGTTATTCCGTGATTTCAGGAATTGAACAATTTCAGCCCAAACCACTTAAATTAAACGAGATATGGCCTTAAAACGAAAAAAACGCGAGTATAAACCTTCTGAGGCCTGTTAAAAGTTTTTTCTTCCCATGGAAATCTAGGATTGGTGCTATTATTATTCATTTTTGATGAACTTTCAAGCCCAGTTGGGCCTTTTGAGCAAAGACCGTAACGCTTAGTGAGTGTTCCTTGTTAGCCAAAATACTGAAATTAGATGTATTTTTTGAGCGCCAGATACATATGAAACAATCCAAGATATTTTGTTGCCATATTGTTTTGTTTTTATCATGTTATAAATTTGGTTCATGTTTTTTGTTTGGTCTAATTTTTTTTCAATTTTATATTGCCAAAAAATATTTCCGTTTAGGGTGCTCGTTAGTGTTAACGCGCCCAAAAGACACTGTTAAATGAGCTGTGAAACGTTGACGAGCTCAATAAAAAACGCTGTTAAATGTTGCCGAACATTGTCGCGCGATAACGATTTTTCGACAACGTTGCCGAGATTCTCGACAACTTTATTATAAAATCGTTGTCGCGCGACAATGTTCGACATCTTTTTTTATTGATATAGACAACGTTTCACAGCTCATTTAACATTTTTTTGGGCACGACAACGACTAACGAGCTAACTTTACACTCGTTTTTATAATCATCGAAATTTTTTGTCCGAAAAAATTTTCAAACAATACAGATTTTTTCCAACAAAATTTCTTCAAAATTTTTTGAAACAAATTGAAGCACATAGGGGTCCATAAATTACGTTTCCAAATGGGGTCAGCCGAAAAGTTACGCTCATTATAATTTTTCTCGATTTTTCCATTAAAAAGGGTTACAGGGGATGGGGGGAGTAAAAAATCGCGATTTTTGGAAACGTAATTTATGGATAGAATAAAAACTTTATAAGGAAATAATAAAAAAATCCTTGCACAAAAGAAAACATTTATAACAATGTCTTGAAAAAAACATATCGTATTTCTTCTAAAATAGCTCCCCCCCTAGCGTCTTTTTGCAATTTCTGGGGTTAAGCAAAACGGGGGTTAAGAAAAGGGGGTTAAGAAAACGGGTGTTAAGAAAAGGGGGTTAAGAAAAAGGGAGTTAAGCAAAACGGAGGATAAGAAAAAGGGGGTTAATTTTTGGGGGTTAAAAACTTTTAGCCCCATATTTTCGGGGATTAACCCTTGCATTTATGGGGAATAAGCCCCAAGAATTAAATCCGTTTTGTGAGTGTACTCCCCCCCCCAAACTTCTCCGAATTCAAGTGAAAAACTTGGGCTAAAATAACTTTGACAAAAATTTTATCAAAATTTTAGGCAATGTTTTATCAATTTTTGACATGTAAAAATGTTTTTGGAGGATTGAAAAAAATAACCCCTGAGGTTATTAGAGAAAATACGGTATATAACAATTCTTATTCATCAAATAACTACTCATTTTCATCTTAAGGATTTGCTTCTTGTTGATTAGGCGTGTTTTGATCCAAAACTTCTTCCAGTTCATCCAATAAAACACTTCTTTTTGCTCGATATTGAATCTCCAAATTAAAAACATTGAATTCTCGAGCACGATTTTCCAATTTATTTCCATAGTTTATAATTTGTTGGCCCAATATCTTAAAAGATTCGAATTAATCTTCTTAGATGGCACACGTACTAATTTCGCCAAATTTTTTCGCCACACAAAATTTTATGGAAAATTTTCGCTGACATTCTTCGCAAAAAAATTTGGCGAAATTAGTACGTGTGCGTCTTAGATAAGCCTTACTTGATGCTCTATTAATTCATTTTGTAGTCGCAAATTTGCCAATTTAGCACGCTTCATTTCTTCATCTATCTCTTTCGCGGTAGCTTTTCTCTAAAAAATGTTTATAAAATAGTCGAAAGTCGTCGACTGTTTTTCTCCAAGAAATTTTGGAGAAAAACACATGGGACCAAAGAGGAATTTTTTCACTTTTACAAGAACGGTGGTGGCACTTGCTCCCCCCCCCTATGGCTCTCCACTAGTGATGCGTCAAAACCTGAAAGATTGAAACCGAAACTTTGGGGTTCGAAATCGGGGTTAAAATTTCGAAACTTTATAGGAAATTGCTATTTTTAAGCTAAAAATGCTCTGAAAATGACGATTTTTGGCGAAAAATGATAAATTTTTACGATATTACGCCGATGTTACAGATGAATAAAAAATCAGAGCTAGAAATGACAAAAATAGTAGTGACAAGGAGGTCCCGAACCTTCGAAATAAACTTTGGGGTTGAAACTTAGAAACAACGGTTTCGACACATCACTACTTATCACTTAGAGGGAGGGGGGGGTCAAAAAATGCTGCAAGTTTTTGCAAAAATTACCAACCTAAGTGTCAAAAATTATTGGCTTAAGATAAAAAAATACTGACAATTTTTAAAAATCGTTAACAAATATTTTTATTAATACAGTCAACTCTCGATATAACAACCCCTTGAATAGAGAAATTTCAGTGACTGACTAGTGTAACTTTTTTCAAGATAAGATGCTGCCTAGTTTGATTTTTTTAAAGATCTATATTTTAGCTTCATAAAAAACCAAATTAGTCAGTAGGTTATCTTGAAAAAAGTTACACTAGTCAGTCATTGAAATTTCTCTAGTCAAGAGGGTTGTTATATCGAGAGTTGACTGTAATTCTCGATGTAAATAATGTTTTATATTCAAATAAGAAAAAAATTCTTGGATTGGAAATGGTCAGTATTTTTTGAACTTACAAAGAACATGTCAGAACTCAGTCTGGAATTTTGTGACGAGAGCTATATAGTTTTTCAGTTTTCCCCTTTGAAAAAACTTTTTTCTCAGTATAAACCCCCTATTGACGAAAACGTTAACAAAAAAGAAATCCAAACAATCCTACCTTTGAACCATTTGCAAATGGAGTCGAAATAGCAACAGTGTTTGGCATTGACGGTGCTGAAATTGCAGTTGACGAAGTTGGCAAAGCTGTTGTAAATGATTGAATCGCGGTTGACGAAGTTGGCAAAGCTGTTGTAAATGATTGAATCGCGGTTGACGAAGTTGGCAAAGCTGTTGTAAATGATTGAATCGCGGTTGACGAAGTTGGCAAAGCTGTTGTAAATGATTGAATCGCGGTTGACGAAGTTGGCAAAGCTGTTGTAAATGATTGAATCGCGGTTGATGGAGTTAGCGCATACGCAGTTGAGGTTGATGGCATATTTGCGGATGCTTCCGTTTGACTTCCCATGACGAAAAAATCCGACATTGCTTCATCTTCAAAAAAATGTTTTTCGAATTCCGTAGCTCTTTCGCCTGTATCCGAAACTTGGAGGCCTTTAACTTGTGGCGAATTTTCTCCTTCGATTTCTAGTATCAATTTGTCCACCTAAAAATTGCTGCTTAGGTTTCTATTTCACAATTTCGGTCTGTGATACATCTCTGCCGAAAAAATAATGTTTTATTTTTTTTATTTCACTCTCCCACCCTTCGCTTACCTCGGTATAACGTCCTCCGTCTTCTCCACTTTTTCGAAATTTATCTCTCCTTTTAAGTGTTCGAGCTTTATTACAGCCATAGACGGCGTCGCGCAAATATTCAGAAGTTTTACCAATCCAGGATTTATTTCCATCTTTGATACATTCGTCTCGTATTGCAATCCACGCTTTATCTTTGTTTGACTTTGTTTGTTTTCCATCAGGAGCCCCAAAGCGGCCAAATAACACGTTTTTATTCTCTTGTACAAGCTTCATAAATAACATCAAATTTTCTTTGCCTTTTTCACTCATTTTGACTAAAATCTATTAAAAAAATTAGACTAGTCAAAACAATATATTTTTCAAAAAATTCGTGTAACACATGAATAAAAAGAAATTTTTTTTTAAATTACAAAAATTTTCGTTATTTTCTCTAGTCATTAGTCTCTAGTCACTAGTCACATGTCACTAGTCACTAGTCACATGTCACTAGTCACAAGTCACTAGTCACTAGTCACAAGTCACTAGTCAACAATTGAAACAGGCCCCAGGTCTACAAATCCATGAAACTTGCTCAACAACTAGATCAGAAACGAATTCTAGTATCAAGAAAGCATATTGCTCGTATAATCATATACCAATGTCTAATTAACTTTTTTCTATGCGCTTCTAGAATCATTGCATTTTATAATGTCTCAAGGAAATGGGCAGGGCTTCCATACTTTCTCTGTTATAGTGAGTTTTTGAATTTTTATGATAAGTTTAGTTATTTCTTTCAAGAATTTTTTGTTTGTCTAGATTGTATTGTGTATATTTTCTTTTTGACTCCATATAGGGAAGAGTTGGTTAGAATTGCTCGAAAAATTTTGAAGAAGGATAAAGTTCATATTTTGGTCAATCCTAGAGGAACAATTTGAGAGGACCAGAAATTGTCAATAATAAATTTAGATTATCGGAATGACGTCGCCAATCGGGGGATACGTGCTCCCCTCTCCCCTAAAAAAAATTCTTAAAAAAACTTAATACTACTCCCTTAGAATTTTTCTGTCGACCCGAAGGGCCAAAAAAATCATAATACTCCCCCCCCTTATAATTGGCCCTGCCCTTTCCGAAAACCTGGCGACATCACTGGATTATCGGTTTTTTATTTTCGAAAAATTAAGTTTTTTGTTGATGTGATTAAATCAAATAAAGTCATAAATCCTTTTTTTACCACTTTACATGCAATTCGCAAAAAGTTCGGAGCTAGTAGCGAACAGCGGGACCGAAATGACGTTAATCCGAGGTTTTCATGAAATGACGGTAATCTGAGGTTTTTTTCTATGCATCCCTAATCATCGGGACTGAAATTTAATTCGGAGTGCCGTTAATCCGAGGTGACGGTAATCCGGGGGTGACGGTAATGTGAGGTTTTTTAAATAGCGTTTGGATCAAATTTAATTAAGAGCGACGCTAATCCGAGGTGACGGTAATGGGATGAGGTTCTACTGTACAGGGTGTTCAGTATAAAACCGCCTATTTGAAAAATTCATATCTCCGCGAAGACTAAAAGTTTTTCCATGGAGTCTTCTTTATTTATTAGATCATTTTATTAAGTTTTTTATGCCGCAAAAAAATTTAAATTTTTTATTATATATCTTTATGCCAGTGAAAATATACTATTAAAAAGGATTTTTAAAAATTTTTTGCTTCTAGTTAGAAAAATATTTAGGGGCAAATATTCGAAAAGAACTATTGCTGTAAAAATAATTGATCTGACTAGATTTTATGATAAAAGACAATTAAATAAATATAAAAACTTTGAAGAAGTTTTTAAAGAACTAAAAGAATTTAGAGAAATTAAAGGTAATAAAGGCAGGGATGAAGATAAAGGCAACCACGTTATCAGACTTTATGGCTATGTAAGTTTATTATTTGAAAATGTAGATAATTAATTTTTTATAGGCAACCAAAAAACCCTATATTTATTTAGCGCTACAATATTGTTTGGGAACTTTAGAAGATTTTTTAAACGAGAAAATTGATTTTAGTGGAAGGGCTGAAAATGTAAAACCTTCATTAGTTGATTTGCTTGTAGGAGCAGTAAAAGGTCTTAACGTTTTACATCAAACAAATTATGGTAATTTTTGTACATAAAAACAATAAATAATCAAAAATTGATTTTAGTTCATCGTGATATAACAACCAACAATATACTTATATCAAAGCCCGATATAAAGGGACATTCTAGGTCAGTAATCTCGGATTTTGGGCATTGTAAAGAACTAGAAGAAAATCTTGACAAGGCAACTCTTTCTCGTATCATAGGTACCGAAGGTTGGACTTCGCCTGAAATATTAAGATGGATTCGCTCAAATAAGCAAGAAAGGAAAAAAATTACGATTGTAAGCCAAATTTGTAGATAATAAATTAAACAAAAATATATATTTGCCTTTAGGGAATTAAAACAGATATTTTTTCGCTAGGATGTGTTTATGCTTATGCACTGACTTTTGATATTCAACAAAACAAAGGTCAACATCCGTTTGGTGAGAAGATAAATGAAAGAGAAAATAATATATCTTCTGCAAAATTGAATTACGATCTTCTTAGTGCTTTTAAAGGTATTGGGATATTTTGCCGCATTTTCAAAATTTTACATATTTTATATAGATGATTTTTCATAAAACCATCTTATATCATTAAAGGAGAAACTGGGTTCCGAAACGTGACGCAAAACGGACGGGTCTATACATGGGGCTTGGGACCTATGGCAATCGATTCAGCTCGATGAGAGGAGTCGAATGATACCAAAAAAAATTTTTCAAAAAACCTTAGGAAAATTTTTTTCAAATTTTGCTTCAAATGATTTTTTCAAAAATTTTTTTCAAAACGTATCCGCCTATCCCCTCTTTTTACCTTCCTTGGGACGGTAACCTCTCAATTTCTCTTCCATCGGTTGGTGTGTGGAAATAAACGGACCCCCCCCCCTATATCGAAAAGATTCCCCTGAGTTTTGTTCATAATGGTACAAATTTCTAGGAGGTAATTTTATGCGACGAATCGATGGCACGCATTTTCGAAGAGTGAAAAAAATTTCCCTGAGATTGATTTAGGCAATTTTCTAATCAATACACCCACTTCTTTCTTTTAATCAGGGTCAGAGAAGCTATTTTAGATTCTGTTCAAACAATTATCTTCCAGGGCTAATTTTATACGGGAAATCAAATGAATGAATTACCAAGAGCAAAAAATGCTTCTCTGATCCTGAAGTTACTCCAGGAATATGAATTTTAGAAAAGAAACCAAAATAGCTCCCTTGACCATGAAATGATCATTTCCTTTAATTTTGTCAAAGGAGCTATTTTGCTTTCTTTTCTAAAATTCATATTTCTGGGATGACTTCAGAGTCAGAGAAGCATTTTTTGCTCTTGGTATATTGAAGCAAAAACGCCTAAATTAGGGCCGGTGAAATTTTTTAATGCTTCGAAAATGCGCGCAATCGATTCGCCACATTCAAATTCAAAATCGCAACTCAAAAATCGCCAACTTCAAGCGTGATTATCTCAACAACAATAACGACTCAGAATTTACTGTAAAAACAAAAAATGCTCCATTTTTCACGAATTTTCCGAATATATATAAATTAAATGGTCCGGATGCCGATTTTTGCCAACCATGACCCTCGATTTCTCCACAAGTATAAAGGCACGGGATCTAATTTTTGTGTTTTTGTTATCACTCACAGGACATAAAAATAACCTAGACTTCAAGTTTCTTACAACACTTTTTGGCGTACCTCCACCCCCTTAGTAGATATCTGCGATATTTCGAGATATTGCCTCTTAAATATCTTTAATTAATAATCTCTTTTAGACAACTATGAAACTTTTAATTTGATCAATACAATGATAAACTTTGAAGAGACAAAAAGGCCTACTACAAAGGCTGTTCTAAATCATACATTCTTTTGGAGTAAAGAAAAGAAATACAATTTTTTGAAAGTAGGTATAGAACACACACACGCATAGTATTAGGCGTCCCGTCACTTCACCAACTTTTTCACTTCGCCAACCCAGTCACATCGCCAACTAGTCATTTGATCAACCATCACTTGGCCAACTCGTCACTTGGCCAACTACTCATTTTACCAACTACTCACTTCACCAACCAATCTTTTTACCAACTTTGTCATTTTACCAATTATTCCTTTTGCCAACCATTCAGTTGATCAACTGAAAAATATTGATTAGCATTTTTTGAATTTGGATGTTAAGCGGCGGAAAGCGAGCGACGGAGAGCTTCTTAGGCATAGAGTATGTTCTTGTGCAGGCGTAAAATTTTTCATTTTCATTTGACCTAGTTGCCCATCTGGCTAGCTATTATACAGCCTTACGAAATTGTTTGCTTGAAAAACTGCTTATTCAACGACTAAAATTTGTTTTTCGTTTATTTATTAATTTCAACCAGTTATTTTCCAGATTTTAACCTCAGGCATTACAGTAAAATAAGTTAAAACAAGACAAAAAAGGTTGATCAACTGAATAGTTGGCAAAAGGAATAGTTGGTAAAATGACTAGGTTGGTAAAAAGATTGGTTGGTGAAATGAGTAGTTGGTAAAATGAGTAGTTGGCCAAGTGACGAGTTGGCCAAGTGATGGTTGGTCAAATGACTAGTTGGCGATATGACTGGGTTGGCGAAGTGAAAAAGTTGGCGAAGTGACAGATAACCGGTGGAGCACCTAGCCACGCTTGCAGTTGGCCGGCAATTTGGTTTACAATATCCATCCGATGGTGTGCGAAAGCTGAAACAGATGGAAAAGGATAGTGCCATTTGGGCGCAGCCCATGATTCTCAAGCTCAAAGGAGACAAGATCAGCGTGGAAGATGAGAACGGTGAAATTGTCGAGCAATTCTCCATGAAACTTGTCGTCGAGCCAACCGCCCACCAATCCACCAACCCACAAGACATGTATAACAATATTCTACTATTTATTGTCAAAGAAGATACAAGGAACGGGAGGAGGCCGATGAACCCAACCGAGATGCATATTTTCCAATGTGTTAGAGTCTCAGCCCAGGATGTTGTTGGTGATATTCAGGCGTTAATCATGCTATAAAAATTTTTTTACATAAAATAAAAATAATAAAATGCTTGGCATAAAAAATGATTGATTGTTGCCAAGCAGCTAAGCTAGTCCTCCCGTGTCTCAAGTAAGTCAGCAAAATCCTCTGGTCCATTAACAGTAATAACATCTACCATCGCAGCTCATTCAGTACTAACTTGCCCTACGGATTTTACTATCTTTTTGAAGATGAAAATTGGATGCACAAAAATTTCACAGCCATTTCAGTATTAGGTGGTTTATATAGATAGTGCTCGACTATGACTTTTGAGTCGCCAAATATCGGCGCCTTTGATTCAAAGTGCATTATATTAAACGGGAAACTTTTTCCATGTCCAGGGATGTTTATAATGTTAATTTTTTCAAGATCTTTGATCTTCTTTTTTCAATTTTGACCTCACAGGGCACCCCTACTGGGGGATAAGAAACCTAGTTGTCGAAAAATCGGCGATTACACATTTCATCAAATAGACATTTCACCACAAAAAAGTAGAAATTTCGCCAAAAACTCCTGCAAAAAATCGACTGCCTTTATCTTTTTTGTAGAGGAGTGTGGACATTTCACCAAAAAACATGTTTCGCGAATTTTTAATTTTTGGTGAAATGTCTAAATTTGAATTTGGTAAAATGTCTAAACCCCGAAAAATCGTATTTTCAAAAATGTCTCCAAATCGGCTAATTTTTTGTACTCGGGAGTTCCGGATTTGGAGAACACGAATCCGAAAGAATTTTTAAATTTTGACCTCATGGAGTACCCCTATCAAAGGAAGAGTGGTATAAAAAACTCAGGGCCAAAAAATTTTTCACGAGGCCTAACACCGCAGGCAATCACTCAAACGCGAGGCCAAAGTTCGAGCGTCGCAGGCAATCACTCGGGATGCGAGACCGAAGTCCAAGCGCCGTAGGTAATTATTCGAAACGCGAGAGGAAAGAAGAAGAGATAAATGAAAAAAAGAAGGGAGAAAAGAGAAGGGGAAAGGAGAAGGGGAAAGGTAGAAGGGAGAAATGTAGAAGGGAAAGGAGAAAGGAAAAAAGAGAAGGGAGACGTGAGAAGGTAGAGAGGAGTACCGGGGCCGAACACCTCAGCGCTCCTAGAGTGTCGCCGAGCGTAAATTTATGCCGTCATAAAATATCAGTATTTTCATTTGGTCGATAAAATATATGAAAATTAATATTTTTTTGTACGAAAAATAATTTTTTTTGTACGAATGCTTTTTTTTGCAAGCAAAATAATTTTTTTGCACGCAAAATCATTTTTTTGTACGCAAAATCACTTTTTTGCAAAGCATTCGTACAAAAAAAATGATTTTTTCGTACAAGGAAAATGTTTATCCGATAATATTCGAATTCAAAATGAAGAGACGAAAACAAAGTGAAAAGTGATGCATAAAATAATTACAGTGATAAGTTCCAACTGATCCTTCGTCTCTTCATTTTGAATTCGAATATTATCGTGTAATAGAACGACAAATTTTTTGCTGGTTGAACTTTTCGTACGTACTTTTTTTGTGACTGAGTTTTTTTTGTGTTTTTTATTATTATTGATTATTGCTAATTCAATCAAGATTGGAATAAAAAGTGTTAAAATTGAATGAAAAAATATTAAGTAGAGTAGGGCTAGAAAAATGACAATAAATATGTCAAAAAGCCGTTTTTTGGCTATTTCTAAGTCTTCTTGAAGTCTAAATTAAAAACGGATAGCACCTTCCTGTAGTAAAGTGGGGTCGAGGAATCGATTGCCGTCGTTATTTTCAGGTGAAAAATTTTGTTTTAGGACTTTGTCCATTAAAATGGGTAAACATGGTCAAAAACCGTTTTTTGCCTATTTCTAAGACTTTTTGAAGCCTAAATTAAAAACGGACAGCACCTTCCTGTATTAAAGTGGGGTCGAGGAATCGATTGCCGTTGTTATTTTCAAGTGAAAAAATTGTCTTAGAGGTGTTTTGGCAAAATCCACATTGGGTACCCCTATGTTCATGTCAAAAAAAGTATTTAGGGGGGTCCTCAAAATTTTTTGGTTTTACTTTCTATGTATCAGGCTTGCTTAGATCTATGTTTGTGCAAAAAATTAGAAAATACTACGCGGTAGTTTAGGAGATAGAGCATTTTTTGTGAAATTTTTAGGGTCAAAAAGCAGTTTTCCTGATCTAAGTATGGGTTCTTTAGGTCGCCGACCGTCGTTTTTGGCACTTTTGTGTTCAAATCGGGGTCGAGGAATCGATTGGTGTCGGTTTTATGCGAATCGGAGTCGATCCTGAAAAATCGATTTTTTGACCTCCCTACCCCCCAACTCCACAGGGGTGATGTTTCAGAATTTTTTCTCTCGATTCCGTGATCAGGGACCAATATCCTATCGATTTTATTGGACACAAAAAAAATCCCTGACCCTTGACCCGNGTCGAAAAATTGCTGATTTTTTCTGTCAAAAAACGGGGTTTTTTCAAACTTAATAATTCCATCAAAAATCGAGATTAAATTTTTTTCAATTTCCTGACGTAGAAATGTTCTTTAGGTTATAATAGATAAAATAAAAAAGGAATTTTCCCGGGATAATTTTATGCGGGGAATCCGAATTTCGCATTCCTAAAGCATGAAAACGCTTCTTGGAATCAAGAAAAAGCTCTTTTTCAAACAATATGAACAATACTTGTTTATTAAAGTCCAAGATTAATGCTAATAAGCATCCGATTTTTGTTATAAATGTGGCTCTAAAGAGGGCCATTGAGATAAGAAAACTATAAGCTTTTGCTGAAGTTTTAATGGTGACATGGGTACCACAAGTTGTAGAAGAATTCATTTCATCGACCAAAGCGCTCTCTCCAATTGAATTCCCAAAGATGGTCTTGATACTGTCGGTCGTGGATGCCGTATTTGCTCGCGTGAATTCTCGTAAGAATTTCTCCTCCTTTTATAGTCTTTTACCCCACACTCGGCATCCCTGCATGGTCGCAGGAAAATTTGTGCAGAATACGTAAATATCAGATAATAATATAAAACATGATTTTCTTGTTTATATGTTTTCAAAAACAGCTTTTTCTTGATTCCAAGAAGCGTTTTCATACTTTAGGAATGCGAAATTCGGATTCCCCACATAGAATTACTCCTAGAGGGGTTATTTCTCGCGAAAAAATTTTTCGAAAAAAATTCACGTTCGACGCTTCAACTATACTAGTTTCAACAATCTGCATAAGTAACATGAATTGACAAAAACTATAAGGATAAAAATGGAGAAAAATATGAAAAAAATTTTCAAAGCACTGTTTATATACTTTTTTACTCGATAAATAGAGTTCATTGAACTTGACTAGAAAATTGTTGAATCAACAGATATTATGATAATTGATAGTAATAGATTAAAAAGTTCTAAAAGTGAGAAAATTCTATTTGCTTACAAAAAATTCATTTTCTTGGAAATTGTAATAGTACATGCATGCATAAGACTACACATATACATAGAGTGCACATTGATATCACAAAAGTGCAATAGAGTTCATTGAACTTGACTAGAAGATTGTTGAATCAACAGATATTCAAAATATGTTATCATCGTAATTTGAAAAAGAAGCCTTATTTAAAGGACCAGTCTACTTTTGGGGAAATGATGCCATGTGATAGAGCACAAAATTTGGAGCATTTTTTGTTTTTACGGCACCACCTGAAAATCTAACGGTAAAAAGTTATGATCGAAACAAAATAGTAATTTTTGAATTCAAATGAGTTTGAACATTGAAGCGAAGAGCCGGCACTCAGGCATCAATCAGATTTTTTATTGCAACGATTTATAAAACATAAAATTCAAAATCCTTGAACATTTAAGAAAAAATAAATACGGCATTTCTTATAACTTGACGAGACGAATAAAATGACGCCAAAATTATTGAATTTGAACAATGTTTTGGGATATTGAAACGAAAACATGAAATCAGGATTTTCGTTTCAATAACTTAAAACATTGTTCAAATTCAATAATTTTGGTGTCATTTGATTCGTCTCGGCGAGTTATAACAAATGCTGTATTTTTATTTTTTCGAGTCCACCTGACATTTTGTTCGTCTCATTTAGCTATAAAAATGCTACAATGTCATTTTATGAAAATTTAAAAAATCGATTTTTCCGCAAAAAATTCAAAAAAGTTTGTGTATTACAACGAAGAGCTTGTAACAAATTCAAAATTTCAAACGCAATTATCTCGAAAACTACAACGATTCAGAACATGCGGTAAAAACAAAAAATGCTCCATTTTTCATGATCTTTCCGAATATATCATTTTTCATATGATTGTAACTTACTGGATTTGTCCTTTAAAGGAGGAGGGCCGATTGAGGCGAGTTATCGCCAAAAATCCCAAAAAATTCTTTTTCAAAATTTTTTCGACAAACGTAAAAACGAAGAGAGTTGTATTCTAAATAAATTTGTTGAAAAAATGTTATTAAAACGCAGACAAATTAAGTGTTGCAGTTTCATCTCAAACCCTGTAGTGATGTGAAGTTGGTTAAATGACGATTTGTATAAGAATCGACCCTGCCACGGAACAGTTTTTTGGTGAGGGTCTCAGATTTGCTCAGGAACGTCATATACCTAGGTTTTCAACTATGGCGAATTGATTGTCGCCAAAATTTCAGTTCCATATCAATTGGAAACACGCGGACTCGTAAATCGGCGTGTTTTTTAAAGTATCGCCGACTAATCGAGCTTTTAAGGCTTGTAACTCAGCACAGCAATTGTTTCAGGCTACAGTCAAGGTATCATTGGAAAGCTGGAACATTGCTCTGCAACTTTGAAAAAGACTCTAAAAATCGGCGACAGCGCAGAAGAAAGATATGTCAATTTCTTTGAAATTTTCCCGTGATTTTTTACCCCCTAAAATTTATAGTTTTGCCTCTAAGTCTTGTTCCTTAAATCAAATCTTGTTCCCGACCCCATTTTTGAAAGCTCTACATCTAAGCTTTAAGAGGCGATATCTCGAAAATTCGAACAGGGTTGGGGGTACGCCAAAAAGTGTCGCCACAAACTTGAAGCTAAAAATTGAAAATTCTTGAGATTAGCAAAATTTGCCATAATTTTTATATATTTGGAAAATTCATGAAAAATGGAGCATTTTTTGTTTTTACAGTAAATTCTGAATCGTTATCGTTGTCGAGATAATCGCGTTTGAAGTTGGCGATTTTTGAGTTGCAATTTTGAATTTGAATTTCCCCCCAAAACCCTGATTTTCAATTTTAAGGGTTTTGCCGGGAAATTCAAATTCAAAATCGCAACTCAAAAATCGTCAAATTCAAACGCGATTAGCTCGACAACTAGCAACCACCTATCATAGGTGTAGTTAAGGTCATGATTAGCCCTTGAGCTCTAGAAGTGCTATATTGGTAGTAAGGTGTAAGGAGTATGATTGATAGAGGGTTTCTATATTTCGATAAAATAATTTTGTTTTGATACCAATTGTTTTGATACCGATGAGAATAGAAAAATGTTATCGAATAAAAAGAATGTTTTATATAACACTAGTGAATTGGCTCTTTATTTTTAACGCAAATATTTGAATTAAATAAGATTGACAAGTCTCCTGAAATAAAGTCTGCAATTAAAGTCTGCGGAATTTTTTTATTTTGTTTGAGCCGGCGTCGAGATTGTTCCAACTGTTATAATCTTCGCTGTTATCGTTTTGTTGTAGGAATTCAAGATTCGCAATTGGAACGCCAGAGTAACAATTCTAAACAATTCATATTTACAATTCGAATCAATCAAATCTCACTCGTCAACGCATCTCCAAATGGCAGCACGGGAATTGTAGAGGACCATCAATAGGGAGAGCTGATAGATAAAGTTGATCGCATTGTTGCTGCAGCCCGCAATGCCATCGATCGAAATTACACAGCCACACATAGATGATATTGGGAATGACCAGAATCACAAAGGTTGCCAGATTTCCGAAATTCTACACACGCGCTCAATATTTAGTATAAATGACCTTACATATGGAGACGTGTCGATTGCGTCAAAATTATTTGCGTCATCCAACATTTGCGTCTATTTTTGTTTGCGTCAATTTTGATTGCGTCAAAGGTCAATTGCGTCATCCAAAATTTGTGTCAATTTTTGTTTGCGTCAATTTTCGATTGCGTCAACAGACATTTGCGTCAATTTTCGATTGCGTCAAAGGTCAATGGCCCATGTGCGTATCTCCGGAACCACGAAGGCTACGGAGCTAATTCGGCTCTAGTGCACGTTAGGCGACCAATGAGTTTTTAGGTGACCAAATTGACGCAATCAAAAATTGACGTAAATGTCGGATGATGCAAATAATTTTTGGTGGTGTTGGGTGGTATCACCCGGGGTGGTGGGTGGGTGGTACCACCCAGGGTGGTGGGTGATTCTACCCACACCACCCATCTAATTTTTCTTTTACTATATTGAAAAACTCAATTTTTTTCAAAAATTCAAATTTGGGTGGTACCACCCAACACCACCCCGGGGTGGTGGGTGGGTGGTACCACATTTCGATCCCTGCTGTTGACGCAATCGAAAATTGACGCAAATGTCAGATGACGCAATTGACCTTTGACGCAATCAAAAATTGACGTAAATAATTTTGACGCAATCGACACGTCTCCTACATATTTACCTGTAAAATGAAAAGATACTCTAGTTTCCTCTTATGATCCGCGTTTTTGTCATTTATTCCCTTTGCTTTAGTCCGCATTTGGTATAGTTTGAACGCTGTCAGAAGGCAATCACGAAGCAGATCAGCACGAGGATGTATTCGCCATAGGTTTGAAGTGGCGCCAACTGCACACATAAGGTCGAGGGTTCGATCCCGCACGGAGCCATTTCTTTTTGCAGTGTCCAAAATCGATAAAAAATTTTGCCTAGAGGTATTTTTAGCCCAAAAACATGAATTTGATGTTTTTATTACTCCAAAATCTCAGGAAATACGATTTTTTAATATTTTTATGCAAATTTAGGCGTTTTTGTAAAAATTGAAAAAAATTCATTTTAAAAATTGAAAAAATCATTTTTTTGTTCAAAAATTGACTTTTGTTTAAAAATCGAATTTTTGTTCAAAATCGAATTTTTTTGCTCAAAATCAAATTTTTGCATATTAGCTTTTTCGAAATATGTACTTTCTTTGTCTCCAATGATTTTATATATGTTCATTTTCTAAAAAAATGGAAGAAGCGTTTTTACGCAAAAATAACATCGCCAACGTGTTTCCCGAATAAAATTACCCCCTAATAATGTGATTTTTGAGAAAATTTCGAAAAATAAAATTTTTTCTATTTTAGACCATGTTCAATGGGGTATAAGAGCAGAAGTAGCTCCAACGTTTTTTTCTACTATAGGCTGAAATGGACTACATAACAAAATTTATTAAACAATATTTTTATAAAAAGATAAAATTAAACACAAGTTGGAGACAGCTTTACGAAATGACCTAGAAAATGTATAAAAAATGAAAAAATTCAAAGCACTTGAAATCACAACCATCAAATTATTTATATGTACACAAAACATGGCTAGCGAAGACCCGATAAAGACTTCGGCACCCATCGAATGCTCCACAACATCGAATGAAGTTGAAGTAAACCTGGAGATTAAAAATTTGATTGTTATTGCTATGAAAATTTTCTCGGACGTAACTTTTTCGGCACGCACCGAGGATAAGACATTCATTTGAGCGCGAGCATGGGAAGCCGCGCTCATCTTGCTCCAAATTTTGAAAGACATTATAAAAATTAATATGTAAGGACAGGCTGAATAGAAAAGTAGGCTACCAAAAATTCTATACCCGATTACATAAGCTGGAGAATAGATGAGATCTGTTCGATATATGAGGTACATTTGGTCACTTTCATTATATACAACAAAAAATTCATACATTCGAGGGAATGAGAATAAAAGGGCAAAGATGGTCACTAGTGCTAACGTTATATGTATTCGAAGTGAAGATGTGTTCAGAGCTATGACGGCAGATGTAAAGGGACTGCACAGGGTTCGGTAACGTTCGAACATGAGCACAAACATTAGGAGGACGCTGGCTGAGAAGGTGAAGTTGCACATCATGTACCTAAAATTAAATATTCAAGCTCTATTACTCTGTCCGTTAAATTTTAATGTACATAAAATTACTACCCCCTCCCTCATACCATACCGAGGACCGAACAATTATTGTGTTTGGGCCGGCCGAAGGTCCTTAAGAGTAGAGGTGGATGTAGAATCTACCCCTAAATTACTCTTACCCCTACACAGAGTGCAAAAAAGAATTTTTAAAAATTGAATTTTTTGAAAAAAAAGTTAATTTAAAAAAAATTAATTTTTGAATAAAAGGCAAGGTGCAATATAGTCAAAAAAATTAGATGGGTGGTACCACCCACACCCACTCTGGGTGGTACCACCTACCATCCACGGGTGGTGGGTGGTAAAATCATGCGAAAAATCGATTCCTGAAGCGTGAAAATGCTTCATTGACCCTGATTCAGGGAAAACGATGTGTGTATTGAAGCGAAAATCAAAAATTTTTGAAAATTCTCTCTCAAAATCATATTTCTGGGGGTAATTTCATGCGGGAATCGATTGCACGCATTCCCGAGGCTTGAAAACGCTTCCCTGACCTTGATTCAGGGAAATAAGAGTGTGTATTGAAGCGAAATTAGTACTTGTTGGATTTTCGCTTCAATACACACTCTTATTTCCCTGAACCAGGGTCAGGGAAGCGTTTTCAAGGTTCGGGAATGCGCGCAATCGGTTCCCCGCATGAAATTACCCCCAGAAATATGATTTTGAGGGAGAAATTTCAAAATTTTTCGATTTTCGCTTCAATACACACATTTTTTTCCCTGAATCAGGGTCAAGGAAGCATTTTCGTGTAATGCGCGCAATCGATTTTTTCCCGTGATTTTACCCTTACTAGGGTCATTTTTATGAAAATAAATTTTTTTTCGAGATTGAATTTTTAAAATATTTGAACTTTTCGAAAAAAATTGAATTTGTGAAAAAATTGAATTTTTGACAAAAAAATTGGGTAGAGATATGGATATAAGCATAGGTACCTAGGTGGATAGGGGGTTCCACTTTTCCAACGATTACCAGAGGAGGGAATTTTTTCTGAAAAATGACTTTTTGTAAAACTATAAAACTTTTTTTTCAAAAATTGGCTAAAAATTTCATTTTTGGCAAAAAAATCACATTTTTTGTGCCAAAAATAGTCATTTTTGACGATTTTTTGAGGGGAGGAATGTGGCAAAGTTTTCTTTTCCCAAAAAATTGATTTTTTTTCTAAAAATTTTCAAACTCGGAAAGACTGGAAGTATAATATATTCGTTGTCATTGCTGACACTTACCAAAAAGGTATAAATTTCGCGTATGGTCCATTATAACAATCGAAGACTATGGGCACAGAATACATAAATACCGAAGAGACCAGTAACGCAGTATCACAGCAAGTTAACCATAAGAAATAAATATAAATCCTCGGTCTTGTTTTCCTTGTTGCTCGGTACCCAAAAGTTTTCGTTTTCGTCACAGGAGTAATTGTACTCCGCACACTTCCTTCGGTAATATTGATAGAATTTGAATCGAGTCTGACAATAAGCTCGTGGCTAATGCTTTTTCTTCTTATCATTTGCATAGTTAATATTAATATGGTATAAAGGTTAAGTAATGTGCCGAATAGGACAACGAGGCTGATTACAGGACCGCTAAGAATATAGGAAACTTCGGAAAACAAGTGGTCTTCTTCATCAGTAGTCTGGTTTGATTCCATTTCTAAAATTTTTTGCATAAAACTTTAAAAAAAGTAAAATTAAATCACGCTATCAAAATGGACTTGAAAATAGGATAGAAGAATATAATATTTTTTGTGGTGACTCACAACAGTTATGTCCATCCGAAGAGGATGTTACTACTAGGCAAAATCTTTTGGCCTCAAGCGAGGTTTGAACCAGCCTTGAGGGGCGCCTGAGACAAGCCCAGTACCACCGAAAATGGGACCCTTGAACTAACCGCTCCAAATTCTACTCTAGTCTTTTTTATTTTATCTATTATTATTTTTTATCTTATTTCCTAGATCAATGCGCCTTCGGTGCTATTTAGTAGAGGTGCCTCTCTTAACGCTGATGACTACCCTAACCCTAAAACCATTTGAACCAGGAATCCGCGAGGACGCTGGGTGTCAAAAGGGCAAAGGAGTGAAGATGCCGGTGAATACTTAATTAGCACAAAAGGTCATCTCTTTCAAAGATCATTCTCTCAATCAGAAATGAGGGTCTTGAGAATGTAAACATCCACCTACATCATGAAAAATCCGAGAAACTGATAAATTATGAAGACTACAAGACGTAGGATCGTACCCTTTTTCCTAACGTTGAAGATTACATGGTTGAATACATGAAGCTTACCATCTCTAACCGAGCGACGTGTATATGCACCGAGCGAGGAGAAGCTAAGAAGAAACAGAGACATTCCTTGATGAGCTATCCTTGCTCTCATGATATATAAGAGTTTGAAATATGCTTTTTGATGGTTATTGTACAGGTTGTTTTTTTGATTGCTCCCACATTTCAAAATGGCGCCAAAAATCGAGTTTAAATCCGTTTCCGTCGCCCGATGGCTCATTCGATAGCCCTAATAACGGGATTTTTTTAC
>OZJO01002208.1:0-22452 GCA_900406225.1 Acrobeloides nanus | reverse complement strand
ATTTTGTTGGGGTTAAAACTTACAACCCCTAATTTTGACGCATTTTTTTCAATTTTTTGACCCCCGAAAAATTTTTTTAGAATTTTTCGATGCGCGCAATCGATTTCTCGTGCCCGAAAACCCCCGAGTACCAAAAATCAGCCAATTTAGAGAAAAAAAATTTTTCGACCTACCGTGGCCAGAGAAAAATACCCCCCCCCCTTTAAAGGTAGTGTGCAAGAAATTAAAATTAAAATTCCCGCCAGAGCAGGAATTTTCGTTTTAATACACATCTTTTGAGTTTCAAACTCCTTCTTTATATGCTCATCAAATTTGTCTAGCCTGCCTGTCGAACTTATTAAGGAGAAAAAATTTGATGAGCATATAACGAAGGAGTTTGAAACTCAAAAGATGTGTATTAAAACGAAAATTCCTGCTCTGGCAGGAATTTAAATTTTAATTGCTTGCACACTACCTTTAACCCATTTTTGACCGAATTCCAAATTTTTTCGAAAAAAATTTTTTTTCTAAAAATTTCTCGAAACATTGTTTTTAGACTAATTCGTATGCGAGGAATCGATTGCGCGTATTCCCGAAGCGTGAAAATGCTTCCTTGACCCTGATTCAGGGAAATAAATGTGTGTATTGAAGCGAAAATCGAAAAATTTTGAAATTTCTCCCTCAAAATCATATTTCTGGGAGTAATTTCATGCGGAGAATCGATTGTGCGCATTCCCAAACCTTGAAAACGCTTCTCTGACCCTGATCCAGGGAAGGAATCGGTGTATTGAAGCAAAAATCAAACATTTTCGGATTTTTATGAGAAAACCGTCGATTCTTAGGTTTTTCTAGGCGAGGAATCGATTGCGCGTATTCCCGAAGCCTCAACAAATTTCCTTCTACCCTAAAAATCATACCAGGAAATGCCAGTTTGGTGAAAATTTTGTTGTCTTTGTTAAAAAATAAAAAAATTGTCCGAGTCGAAAAAAATTTGAGTCAAAAACCACAAAAATCGTATTCTTTACCAACTTTGAACCGATTTTTAGGGTAGAAGGAAATTTTTTGAGTCTTCGGGAATACGCGCAATCGATTCCTGGCATACGAATTAGTCTAAAAACAATGTTTCGAGAAATTTTTAGAAAAAAATTTTTTCTAAAAAGTTTAAATTTTTGGTACCAATTTGGTACCGGTGCGCACAAACAGGTTAAGGCATAAGCCTTAATTAAGCCTTCCCATAAGCCTTCTTTTGGACATGGTGTAATTGTGATTGAGTAAATGATAACATTTTACATTAGTTGGTGTTGGTATACATTTTAACCATTTGGTGTAACATTAGAATTAAAAATGCAAAAACTTGAGCCGATCCATAGATGTTATGAGAATATTCTAGAATATTTATTTTAGCGGATTCTAGATTATTCTAGAATATTCTCGAATTCACTGAGCGAATTCTAGCGGAACCAGCGGATTCTTTTTTTTTAAAATTTATAGGGGGTCAGGGAAATTTTTAAAATATTTTTCAAAAACACTTTTATATTCCAAAAAGGGGGCTATCTACGTGAAAAAAATATTTTTGGTCGTTTTTGAAAAAAATGGATTTTTTGTGCAAAAAAATTTAGATCCAAGTGGGAGTCGAACTCTATGAAAATATCATAATTTGTAATTGCATTTCGAAATTTCGAAATGCGATTACAAATTATGATATTTTCATAGGGTTCGAATCCCACTTGGATCTAAATTTTTTTGCACAAAAAGTCCATTTTTTCAAAAACGGCCAAAAATATTTTTTTTCGTGTCAAAAATATTTTTTCACGTAGATAGCCCCCTTGTTTGGAATAAAAGTGTTTTTGAAAAAATTTTTAAAAATTTCTCTGACCCCCTATAAATTTTTTTTAAAAAATTCGAGAATCCGCTAGAATTCGCTCAGCGGAATCTAGAATATTCTAGCCGATTCTAGAATATTCTAGCAAATTAACATCTCTGGCACCCCATCCCTCCACTACTCAAGATGGTGACTAAGAGGGAGGAACATAACGGACCCTAAGCTATGAAGTGGTGAACCTTGCTCTTAGTCACACGGTGATAAACTCTAAGCGTCCGGGGATCGAACCCGGACCCTGTTGTGTGAATACATGGGTGTGGGCAGACCCACTCCCCACTTAACCCTGCAGACTCATGACGATGCAGCCATCTGAAAAAGTTATGATATATATTTAAGAGACGATATCTCGAAAGTTCGACTTCCCGCGGCACTAGGCAAACTGAATATGTAATATGAAATTTGGACGCAAAAAAACATATTTAAGCATTTGAAATGGTGCGCAAACTTAAAAAATGCCCATTTTGGCCCTTATGAATATTGAGCTTTATATGCGGGGATTTTTACACTTTAGTATTTTGACTATATCTCTTGAAGGTTAAATTCAATTTCGATGATCTTGGTGTCGTTGGAAAGCTGGTGACGCGGGCTACAACTTTCATATTAGGTGTATGGGGTCATTTTGTGGAAAAAGTTGTCAAAAACTTAGATTTTTAGCTAAAACCCGGGTCAAAGCTAAAACCCTGGGTAGGTAAAAAATTCAAAGAAATGGCTCTAGCCAAAAACTTTGTTCCGACCGTTTTCTCCGATTTTCTCTAATAATCATCTACAACACTCTTACTTTATTTCATGCTTGGTCCCGGATCATATTTCGAATACTTAAGACTTTTTTCTGAGCATGAATAAAAAAGGTTTAATTATATTATATAGTATTTTTTCTAATATTATATAGTATTTTGATCATAACTCTTGATGGTTAAATTTATTTTTGATGGTTTTAGTGTCGTTGGAATGCTGAGATCACGAGCTACAACTCTTATATTAGGTGTATGGGTCATCTCATGGAAAAAGTTATCAAAAACTTAGGTTTTTAGCAAAAAATCCGGGTCCCTGGGTGGGTCAAAAATTCAAAGAAATGGCTTTAGACCACCCATTTATTTTGAGACTAAGCCTAAAACAAAGTAGTGGTTTTGTAGATAATTTATAGCGCAAATCAAAGACTCGCGTGGGAAGAAAGTTTTTGACTAGAGCCATTTCTTTGAATTTTTTACCCACCCAGGGACCCGGGTTTTAGCTAAAAATCTAAGTTTTTGACAACTTTTTCCACAAAATGACCCCATACACCTAATATGAAAGTTGTAGCCCGCGTCACCAGCTTTCCAACGATACAAGATCATCAAAATTGAATTTAACCTTCAAGAGATATAGTCAAAATACTAAAGTGTAAAAATCCCCGCATATAAAGCTCAATATTCATAAGGGCCAAAATGGGCATTTTTTAAGTTTGCGCACCATTTCAAATGCTTAAATATGTTTTTTTGCGTCCAAATTTCATATTACATATTCAGTTTGCCTAGTGCCGCGGGAAGTCGAACTTTCGAGATATCGTCTCTTAAATCTGTGAAGATTTACTCGGAGTCAATTTTTAAAAGGGAAATTTTTCAAAAAGAAATTTATTCAAACAGAGGGGCAGTGAAACGAGTGAAGAAACAGAACGTTTAAATAATGAATTGTCGGAATTATACAAAAAGCAGGCATCGAATGCCCAACAGCTTATTGATATGAGTAACAAATTGGCATTTGTTCAAAAAGAGTTGGAAAAGGTTACATTAGAGTAAGTTTTTACTTGGAAATAGAAAAATTTTATGGATTGGTGAGGAGCGAAAACCCAATTCTGGAGCTGCTACGCAATAGGAAGGGGCCACTCAAATGAAAATTTTTTTTTCTGAAAATCCCCTCCAGGATAAAAACATGCGGAGAATCGTAATGTGACATTTTCGAAGCGAAAAAACGCTTTCCTGATTCAGGGAAGACCTTGTAGTGAAGCGGAAAGTCGCAAAAAAAATCATTTTGAGGTGGATGACTAGATTATTTTTTACTAACTTCAAAATTTTCAATTTTATAGAAATGATAGAGCAGTTGCTGAAAATTTAAAATTGAAAAATCAATATAAAAGCAATATAAAAGTCGAGCAATATAAAAAAGAAATATCAGAGTTAAAGGAAACGAATCAGATTCTCCTCGAGGAACGTTTAGCCTTACAAGTGGGTTTGATAGCTCATGTTTTTGTTGCTATAGGGTGTTTCAAAAAAACCGCCATTTGGTCATTTTTTGAAATTTTTTAAAAATCTTTATCTCCAAAATGACTCAGAGGTATTTTGATGCAAAAAATCGATTGCGCGTATCGAAAAACCTTGAAAACGTCTTCCAGACCATATCCAATTTTCAAGTAGGAAATATCCAAATTTCAAGTAGGAATTCCCACCGAAAATAACTGAAAAAATACGAAAATCGTACATTTCATGGCCTGGGAGGCGTTTTCAAGGGTTTCGATGCGCGAAATCGATTTCTCGCATCAAAATACCCCTAATGAGTAATTTTGGAGAAAACTTTTTTTCGAAAATGTTCGTCAAAAAATGACCAAATGGCGGTTTTTTGGCTCTAGTGCAGTTTGCGCGTCTAATGAATATTTACGCGTCCAATCAAAATTTTTATGAGTACTTAATACTTTGGGGGTTATACCATGTAAGTGTGCCATAAGTTGTCTTTCAGAGCCCGCCAGATTCCTCTGTGCCTTGAGTATGCACTTGTCGATCAAGTGGATCGATGATTTACCTATCTACTCGATGATTTACCCATCTATGAACGTACTGATTTTGAAGATTACGGATGCCCCCGTTATGCTGCTGACCCATCAGAGATTATGCCACTGCCTGGTGCTATATTATCTGCAATGAGTGGCAATAGGGTAGCAGCTGTACGATTGGCAACATGAAAAAGGCGGACCTTATTTGTGGCCCCTTTCAAGCATTTCAAACATCTATTCATACTGACGATTCAACATACGCCCCGGTGGTACTTGGCCCTAAAACACCCCCAAAAAGTTTCCATGCTCGTGGCTTGGGTCCTATTGTTCGAGTTCAAGGAAGGATAACAGCAGAGGATTATAGTGCGATTCTGCGCACTCACCTGCTCCCGTATTGGCGCAGAAACAATCCTGGAAATTGGGTTTTCCAACAAGACAACGATCCAACTTTTTGGAGGTGTTTCCATTTTTTCGTCGCTACTATAGTTTCATCTATTTCGATAACCCTCCCTAATCTCCCCTCCCCCAAAAAATTCCCATTTGCTTGATTTTGATTGGCCTATTCCTGACAAATGTCTGATTGGACGCATAAATGTTCATTGGATGCGCAAACTGCATTAGAGTCGGGTTTTTTACCACATGTATACATTTTCAATTTTAGACCAGCTGCACTGTGTTGGAAAATAAGTACATGTTAGCAGATGAGGAAAGACAAACTCTAATAAATCGAGTTAAAGAAATGAAAGATCACGAGATTCACTTTATCAACGAACTAAATGATCGAGAGGAAGAGTGAGAGATCTTTTTCGAGCTTCTTCAACACGCTTTTTTTAGACGCCAGCGTCAACGGTTGCAATCGGCTCTAGAAGCGGTGAAGATGACACCTCTTGTACTGGACCAAAAAGCGTAATATTTTTATTCCAAGATTTTCCTAATTTTCTATTTCGATTTCAGTCCGTTTTCGGAAACGGATTTGGCATTGGAGGATAGGATGAACATATATAATTTTTGGGAACGAAAAAGGCCTTAAAACAGCATTAAGTGATTTTATGCTTTTTTGTTAATATATAAAATCTTCTAGTTAAGCATAACAAATTTAATGAGCATTTATAAATATATAGCTTGTATAATTCAAAAAATTTTAGCTTTGAAGTTCTGGATCAAGAGGTAGCGTCTCCTATGGATCACTGTGAGGATGTTATTCCTGAACGTTGCAAGATGAAATTTGTATGTTTTTAGAGGAATCACAATACTAGGCACTTAGAAGTTACAAAAAGAGACAATCTTTGTCACTGTTTAGTCAAAAATACTCAATAATTTAACGAAAAAACATAAAATAAAGAGAAAATAATTGATTTGGCATGACATTTATGTATGTATGTATTTATTACGTAATTAAATACGCTACAGTGAGAAAAAATATATTATTACAAACAAAGCGGCAGCGGGCGAATAAAATGGCGAAAAGGCTTTTATGATGATTTTTCCTCATTTTTACATTTTTTCACTAGAAATGATATTATTTTTATTATGACAAAGTCATAATAAAAAGTCTCGTAAACAGACCTTAAGGTCAACTTTTTGAATTTAATTCGTATAATGCCGCTTAATCGAATATAATGCCGCTTGAGGCTTAAAGCATTTTTTCGTGTATTTTGAGCACATGTGGATGGATCCAAATGAAAACGGAAATTTTCGTGCCCCTATGTTTATTTATAATCATTGGCTTATGCACGACGGTACTAGTTACGCTCCAGATCGAACGACAAACCTAGCAGAAGGATGGAAGAAATGTTTCAATAAGGCTACTGGAAAGAAGCCAACGCTTTTGCGCTATGCAGAATCACTTCATTCGGAAATCGTCATGATTCGTCAAACTATGGCAGAAATTGATTGTACTCCACCACCGTTGCCGTCAGATAAAGAAATTCGACTGACTCAGCTCTTGAACTAATATGGAGTCTTGTCTGTAGTTGAATATTTCGATAGAATTGGCGAAATCTTTAGTGAAATAGATTTTATTTATTTGCTATAACTTTGTTTTTTGTTATATATTGTTATCCATCCGTTTTCCGAGATTGTTGGGGGACTACCGTTTTTTCGATGTGCTATACAAAATGGCGTTGTTGTTTTTCAAAAATTCCTTAAGGAAAAATTCAGATTTTCGCTTTACACAGACTTATTAAAAAAACATAAACATATTTTTAAGATAAAATTGGTCACGCGATTAGCAACACAAATTTCACGTTCAGTGGGATATCTAATTTATACTAGTTCCTAAATTTTTAGGAATGCAACGAGCTTGGCCAAGTCACCGACGTTCTTTGGCATCCAAATGGAAAATACTTTTTCACCGCTGGCAACGATAATAAAATTAAAATGTTTGAGCTACTTAATGAGAACTATGTGAAAAAGTAAGCGTTTGTCACTCTTTTTTTACTATGATTTTCATGTTCAGATGTACATTCACGGGTGCTAATCAAACTGTGACGAGAATAGATATGGATCCGGAAACAAAGCATATCTTGGGCTCGTGTAATGACTATGCTGTTAGGATATGGAGTATAGACGATCAGAGACATCGAGTACGCTTTTTGTTGTCGCATAGAATTGATTGCGAGCATTCCCGCAGCGTGAAAATGCTTTTTTCTGACCCTGAATGAGGGAAGAGGGATGTGTGTATTGAAACGAAAATGAACAAAATTTCACAAGAAAATAGGTTTTCTAGAAGCTTTCTAGGTAGGAAACGATTTGTTTATACGAAGCAGAGCCTATTAACGAAGAAATGGTCGCGGATCTAACGAACGGTGAAATAGAATATGAAAATGAGAACGAAGTTAACGACGATTTGATGTTCATCTGGGACGCTGAAAATGAGATTAACTAAGAAATTTTCCGAACGCACGATGATTTTATGCAATATGAACATATATTCGATGAAGAATTTTAACATTTCCGCAGCGTGAAAACTCTTCCCTGATCTTGATTCGGTGAATATGGATTTTGGAGAGTACAGCCTACCATGTTACTAGCTTCCAGTTAACCATCATACTAGCTAGTTAGACTACTAGCTTGCCAGCCTTCCAGTCTGCTAGCTAGGCTGGCAAGCTCATTTTCGTTTCAATACACATATCCCCTTCCCTGATTTTGATTGGCCCATTCTTGACAAATGTCATGAAAAAGTTATAAAAATCAACAACTACGTGTCTAGAATTGATCTCACGATCATATCTTAAAATAAATTTACAATATAGCGATTTTCTGTATTGCCATATCAAACTAAAGCCGCTTGTTGTTTCTGTGTCAGGAAAGCATTTTCACGTTACGGGAGTGCGCTCAATCGATTCCACGCAAAAAATTATCCCCAAAGGGATCATTTTTGGAAAAAAATTCACATTATTTTGGGTCCCTTTCCTTTAAGGGAGTACCAGTTCCATTTTAGGCAGCTTTTACTGGCCATACAGATAAAGTGAATTCGGCCAAGTTTTTTGCTATGGGGAAAAAAATCGCGTCTGGCTCACAGGATAGGACGATAAAGATATGGGATATCGGATCGAATAGATGTAAGTTTGGATTGTGGATTTTTTGTAGCTTGTGGGATTTGAGTTTCAAATCGGATATAACAAAAAATTTAGGTGCTAAGACCTTCTTCCCTGGCTCAACTGTGCTTGATATTGGAACAAACAATCGCTATGAGATGCCTCTAATTAGTGCTCACTTTGACAAGAATGTTCGATTTTGGGACACAAGATGTGATGCTCCTGTGAATTCAGTCTTATTGAATGGAAAAGTGACTTCGCTATTTCTTTCACCAGGTTTCATCAGCACTTCAAAGAGGCCTATTTTTCCATTTTTAGACTATCAAACTGTCCTGTGCTTATCTCGAGATGAAACCTTATCATTGATTGATCTCCGAAATTATAATATACTTCATATATACAGGTTTTTAGTCTTTTATTTATTTCTTTTAGTATATAGGGTGTTCCAAAAAACCACCATTTGGTAATTTTTTGGCGAAAATTGTTCAAAAAATTTTTTCTCCGAAATGACTCAGGGGTATTTTTATGCGAGAAATAGATTGCGCGCATCGAAAAAGCTTGAAAACGCCTCCCATATCATGAAATATCCAATTTTCATATTTTCAAGTAGGAATTACTTACCGAAAATAACTGAAAAATATGAAAATTGGATACTTCCTGGTCTGGGAGGCATTTTTTTAAAGGTTTTTGATGCGTGCAATCGATTTCTCGCATACCCATGAGTCATTTCAGAGAAAAAATTTTTTGAAAAATTTTCGCCAAGAAATTACCAGATGGTGGTTTTTTTGGAACACCATGTAAAGTATTGTTTTAGTGCCGAACAATTTCGAACTTCCTCAGATTCAAGTAGATGTGCAATTAGTCCAGGTGGAAAATACTGTGCTGCTGGTTCTGCCGATGGCCAGATCTTTATATGGAATATTGCAATGACAAAATTGGAAAAGATTCTACACAAAAATGCACACGAGTAGGAATTTTACTTGATTTTAGAGTGAAAAATTATTTTCTCTAAAAAACGAGTCTAGTTATACCTTAATTTTTAGGGGTAGTGTCGTATTATCATTAGCATGGCATCCTGCTGGAAATATGATTCTGAGTGGCGACAGAAAGAAGACTTGTTGTATATGGAAATAATACTGCAATCGAACTTGATGTAATCTTGGTTTTACTCAACTTTTATTGTACATTTTTTATCCCGAATATAATAAAATTTTAATATATAATGCTTTTGGATTTTTGTATTCAATTTTGTCCTCAGTATATTCTGTTTCGTTTTTCAGTTTATTTTTTTTTCGTTGGAAGAAGGTTATCCAAGGAAATGCCCCGGCACAGAGAATTCGGTTTCGGGGGAGGAAAGAAAAGTACCTCCGTGAACTCAAAAAATTGAACAAAAACTTCATTATGTGAAAGTAGAACGGCGATCAAATGATCACTCGTTGAATTCACCCATTTCATTAGGGTGAAGTCAAAGGGTCGCGGGTCAGGGAATTTTTTTGTCTCGAATAAAATCGATAGGATATTGGTTCCTGATTACGAAATCGAGAGAAAAAATTCTGAAATATCACCCCTGTGGAGCTGTGCACCCTGTGGGGGAGTCAAAAATTCGATTTTTCAGGATCGACTCCGATTCGGATAAAACCGACGCCAATGGATTCCTCGACCCCGATTTGAACACAAAAGTGCCAAAAACGGGCAATTACTAAAAGTAGTAGCGGTAGTAGCAGTAGTAGCGACAAAAAAATACAATACTTTTTTTCAGGGAAGGCTCGGATCAAAAAACGGATTCTTAGAAACGATTCTCCATACCCGATTTGATTTATAAAAAATCAAAAATTATGACCCAAAAATGTACCCCCGATTTTTTATGTAACCCCAAAATATTGAACATGTTCATAATATTCCGGGGTTACATAAAAAATCGAGGGTACATTTTTGGATCATAATTTTTGATTTTTTATAAATCAAATCGGGTATGGAGAATCGTTTCTAAGAATCCGTTTTTTGATCCGAGCCTTTCCTGAAAAAAAGTATTGTATTTTTTTGTCGCTACTACTGCTACTACTTTTAGTAATTGCCCCAAAAACGACGGTCGGCGACCTCATGAAGGCATTTTTATACTCGAAAAACCGATTTTTGACCCTCTCAAATTTCACAAAAAATGCTCCTAAACTATCCGGAAGTGCACTCTAATTTTTTGCACAAATCTCGGTCTAAGCACGCCTGATATGTGGGAAACAAAACCAAAAAAATTTGCGAACCCCCACAAATACTTTTTGTGACAACAAGATGCTGTGTGCGCCTAAAACATAAGGGGGGACTCCATGGATGATTTTTTGGTTTTTTTATTTAGTATCCCAAAGGTTCAGGCATAATTTGCTTATTACTAAAAACAAAAATTTTTGGGTTAAAACTTTTATTTTCACGGTTTTTAAGAACATGAAAACATTCGTTTTGAACTGAAAAATGTTATAGTCGAAAAAAATTTTTTCAAAACTAGTAAGAGTTGTTCAGAATCATGGTTTGCATCGATCTATAATATTTTTTCTGTTCAATACGAATATTCTCATGTTTTTTTTCTTAGTTGAAATTTCAAAAAATAGCTGAAAAACGGAGTTACTCAGCTTGCTGAGGTGAAAAGTATTTTCCTTCAATCAAGATTTTTGTCGGAAACTTTTAAAAAAATGTTTTCTCATCACCATTTTAATATTAGCAATGTTTCAAAGCGCACTCTAAGCTTTCAGCGAATTTAAAAGATTTTTCAATCCTGTTTTTATACAAATTTTTCTCTCATTCCCAGCTTTCTAAAAAGTGGTCGCTCAAAGAAAACCATTAACCCCTTAGGACCGGCTATATGAAGCCGCGGTTTTTTTTCGAAAAAAATTGTATATTTGGAATAAGAAAACTTTGCTGATTCAAACGAGGCCGGTTTTATGGTTGTAGCTTTTATTTGAATTTGTCCCATATATGGGACAGCCGGCATATAGAATGCCCATATATGGGACAGCCGGCAAATCGAATGTCCTATATGGGAATACCCATATATGGGATGCCCATATATTATTTCGAAAGTTCATAGCATGGAGAACATGCTCCTAGCTCGACATAATTCGACACAACGAATTGGCCGATATAAGCCGTGTTTAAGATAACATATTAAAAAATGACATTTTCAGCCCTTATACACCTATAGAAAAAATTTTTTATTTAAAAATTCGCTCGGATTCGTGTTTCTCGCATCGAAAATAGGGTATAAATGTATTTTTTATAAAAAAAATAAATTAAGCAAAAAACTTTGTCCGACCTATATAGGCATTCTATATGCCGGCTGTCCCATATATGGGCAATCTATATGCCGGCTGTCCCATATATGGGACAAATTTCAGAGTTAATTTCCTCTATACATATGCTACATACAATTTTGCTTCCGATTTTATTTGGATGATTAGCGTTTAAATATATGGAAAAAATATGAAAAAAAATTTTCCGACTATTTTTACCCCACTTTACGTATGAATCTTTGTGATATATCAAAAATTAACTTTTTTCGAAGCCTCACAAAACTCATAAGAAATTTTTTTCAAAATTTTCTTTTTGTACTATTGCAGGACCTATCAGGGAATTTTCAAATATATAAAAATTATGGAAATCCGATTTATATTGGAAGAGATATACAGCTTTCAAAATCTTGTCCCATATATGGGACAGCCGTGCCTAAGGGGTTAAAATCCATAATTTTCAGATGGCAACCGAATTTTGGACCTTTATGACCTACCTTACAAAAGAAGAACTAGTTCTAACCATCCGCGAATGTTGGGATGATTTTCTGAAACAGTTGGAATTCTCTGAAGACCTCCAAGCCAGCGACTTTATACCAATCTCAGATGAACATCGTGAAGAATTGCCCATCTTCTTTAAGACCGTAACATCTTTTGTTGAATCGGGATTGAAAAAGCTCGATCAGATGTCAGACGAAGATTTCGAAATCGTAAAGCAAGTCATATCTGAAGTCGGGAAATTATACCAATCAGATGAAATAAAGTGCAAAGAAAACACCGATATTTCGTTTGCTGCCTTGAAAGCGGTGGAAGCCGAAGTGGAAGAACTCAATCGAAAATATAGGTTTAACTACAACGTCTATTTTCTCATTGCAGAAGTTTTGGCCTTTCTGACTGGAGTTTCTCTAAACAATGCGGCACTTATTATTCAATATATTATTCAAGAGTTTCTCTGGGACAATGCGTCACTTATTATCTCAGAATTTCTCTGGGCTACTATCTGTGTATTATTTCTCATCACTTCGATTCTAGCCTTTTACCATTTTAGAATTTTTATAACTCTGGTGACGCAGCCGTCGACAAAGAATATCGTAAGCCTTATGACAAGTGGATATGCAGATGCGATATTAGACAATGTGAAACGAAACATTGAGAAATGTAATCGAGATCCGGTTAAACTCACTAAACTTCTCCGGCCCTATATGAGAACCTTGCTAACTCCGTTGCAATCCATGTGTTATATGAACCTGTTAAAACGTCAAGAACGATTCGGAATGTTCTCTAAACAGTTTAGTAATAAAAACATGGTTGAATTTGAAGAGGATATCCACCGAAGATTTATTGAATATATTGGAAAGATGCTCTCGATTGAAGTAAGACTAAAAATGGAACATAATATGATGGACCCCTTAAAAAAAGTCGAAAATCGAAATGTCTCTGACTTTTTCCGAAATCTGATCCAGATTTTTGGTCAAAAATAAGGGGTTTGCTCCTAAAAAATCACATTTAAAAAAATATCTGGCCCAGATTTTCGAAGAACCCCGTGATTTTCGGTACTTATGCACTATCCCCCCCCCAATCTGAAAACAAAAAAAAATCAATTTTTCATCTTTTTCTTAGGCTTTAGTTTAGGCTAAAGACTTAGGCCTAGGTTTAGACCTAAGCTTAGGCCTAAGCCTTAGCCTAGGCCTAAGCCTAGGTCTAAACCTTTAGCCTAAACAAATGCCTAAAAAAGGATGAAAAATTAATTTTTTTGTTTTCAGCCTGCGGGGAGGAGGGAGGGAATTCTGCATAAATTTATACAGAATCCCCTCCCCTAGGGGGGATAGTGCATAAGTGCCTGATTTTCTAATTTTGCGCTTTTTTTAAGGGTCCAAAAATTGTTTAATTCTGCATCCTTTCTATTTTGTTTTAGGATGCGCTTGAAGTGTGTACGAAAAAACAACTCGCCTTGGTCCATTTTTCAAAGAATTTATTAACTCATCTTCAAAAATATCCATTTATTCTCAACGAGAATGGAACCTGTCGAGAGTTGAGCCAAGAAGATAAAGATCGTATAGAGCCACATCTAAAATCAATCGACACATTTTTATACGAATCTACAGAATTCCTACTCCATATGCAAGCCATGAAAACAGACATCCTAAACATCGATAAGTCCTATATTTCTTCAACCCCGTTTTATACCTGCAACTTTCCAGTCTATGACCCGGATGATAAGGATTTCTTGGGGAGGGGGAGCTTTGGGCATGTTCGAAAGATAGAATATGGGTTTACTAGTGAGCAAGGACTCAATAAGCATATGGCTGTAAAACGGCTCAAACTTAACGCGAAAAAACGGGAGAAATATATCATCGATGCGTACAAGGTATGCCATGAAAATTGCAAAGATAAGCATCAAATTTAGATGTTCTATGAGCGTTCCATCTTGGACAAATTGAAACATGAGAATATAGTGAATGTTATTCATGCATGGATTCAATACCCGTATAGTGAATCTCTGCAGCCGATCACGGTAGGGCAACTTCTATAGTAGAGTATGAATGCCTTTAGGATGATGGTTTCGAAATGTATGTCATAATGGAATTCTGTGATAGTTCCCTGAAGAAATATGTTAAAGAACGAGGTTGTAGTTTTCAGCTTTTGATCATGAAATAGGATTAATTTTTAGGAGCTATTGATGAGAACGAGAATCTTGTGATCATTACCGACATCTTAAAAGGACTGAAATTTCTCCACGAAAACCAGTACATCCACCGGGACATCAAGGTCGTTCCCTCCCCTTTTCCCATCATAAACAGTCTTAATTTTAGCCAGATAACATCCTAATAAAAAAAACTAAAGATCGAAACATATACGTTCTCGGAGATTTCGGTTCAGCCCGACGAATCCCAATTAAACGTTTGTTTAGTGAAAATATGATGAAAAATGACTCTGATAAAACTAACGATGCTGATGAAGTCGATCTCTTTACACTATCCAAAGGAAGTCTTGGTACTCATCCCTATGCAGCACCAGAGTTTAAAATCAAAGAGCAGTTTTATAACGATAAGGTAGTTGGAGAGAGATTTTTACGTGGAAAAAATCAAACGCTTTTAGGTGGATATTTTCAGTCTTGGAAAGATTATCGAGTTGGACTTGTATGGAGAAGAGGAGAGTCTCCTCCCAAAGAACCTGGTAATTTTTTGTGGATGAAAAACATGTGTATTTTTAGGAAGACTTTGTAAAATCAATGATTCACGAAAATCCGGAAAGTAGACCGTCTTCTGAAGAGTGTTTGCAGTTTTTCAGCCAATTTCTTCCAAATACCTCTAGAAATGAGCTCACTCAAGATGATCTAGAAAACGCCCCAGAAAATGAAGAAGAATCAGATGATCATGAGAACAAATTAGAAAGTTTAGTGAAAAGAATAGAAGAACGATTCACTCAAGACGGGTTCACTAATGATGATTTTCCCCTCTTGGGCTTGATCGACCAGAGATTCTGTCCGATTTTTATACATTTGTATGAGAAAAGGAAAACGTGATGTTGAAGCCACGAGTCAAATGGATGTGATAAATAACATATTTATCGATTTATTATAATCGCTAAAATTATACATAAACTTATAAATATGTAAATTTCATTTAAAAAATAAACCCAAGAACTTCTGTATATATTTTTTTAAACAGATATTTATGTTTATTGAACCATAAATAGAATACAATAGGTAAACAAGTTCAAAAAATACAATGGTAAAACGAATTTCCTATAAAAATACTAGAAGAACAAGAGACCTAAAAAGATCACAAAATTAAAGGTTGTCAACTTCTTATCCAGCCAAGTTTCCGGTACTTCTTCATCCATCCATCTGTCGAGGAAAATCTAAACATAGTGGCAAAATCTCGGTTATGGATAGGTAGAATTTTTCTCCAAAATTGGCCGAAGGTTTTTTTGAAAGACCAGATGTCACAAGACAACAACAAGTTCATCAAGGACAAACTAGCAAAACGTAAGGACTTTTTGTCCATTCCCGAGAATCATTGAGTTGAGATGCCTTTGCTTTTCAAAGAGTTGACGCTAAAGTGCCAAATTTGAAGAGCTTTCTATTTTTGTCTTGTAATTTTGAACTATGTCTAATCGACCATTCAAACTAAAATTCTTCTTCGTTTATCAGTCAATTGGTGGTAATCTTGAATCATTAAAGAGATTTTCGAGGCCCTGGACTTGTACAATGCATAATTTGCTTCAAAAGATGTCATTATTTGATGCTGATTTTTTCCTCCATAAATCTTCTCTGGTTATCAACTCGACTAGACGACACATATTTAAAGTTGTCTCAAAAAAATCATTGAAGATTACGCTCTTTTAAAGCTTACATGTAAGGAGCGTCTAAAATAGGCACCCCATAGAACATTAGCTCGTTTACTTAGAACTAGTGTTCGATCCCTGGATCGGCACTTTGTTCGGGGCGGGATTTTTCGGGATGAGAAAATTCGGGACAGCCGGGATTCGGGACGGGATCAAAACTTCGGGATTTTCGGGACGGGCGGGATCGCAAAAATTTTGACCTTTTAACATATTTTTCCAAAAAAATGTTGAAATTTTCCATTTATTAAATTAAAATTTTCGCTACATACTGCAGTGTGATTAAAAAACCGATTTTTTGTGGTTTTTGAAAGTTTTTTCGAAACTATAACCTCGAAATTTGCCAAAATTCTTCCAAAAAACTTGGGGGTAATATGATTTTTAGGGGTTGATGAGATTTGAGATGACATATTGTAAATTTTAATGAGATGATATATTGTAAATTTTTATAGGCTAAAAAGGAGTAAAACAACTCAAAAAATGCTTACATAAAACTCGTTTCATCGAAAACCATCTGACCACACAAATTGTATGGGATATTTCTTTATGCCTTTTGATCTACGTCAGAATTTGTTTGCCAGATAATCGTGGTGTTTAGCCTTGAAAAGGTTCTTAGGAAGTTGGATAAAAGTTTTTCAGGGAGTTCTTTGATCGGAAAATAAGCGAATGAATGAAGGATAAAAAATTGAAAATTCTCATTATCGTAATGCAAAAAACACTAAATACAGAGTGGCCCAGACCAGTGATGCCTGAGAGTGGGGTATGTTGTTGGGGTACCATGAGTATTAACATACCGAGCGCGTGCGCTGTGCGCACGGGTATGTGGGGTTCTGCACTCAACACATCCATACAGAGTTTTTGCTCTGCGGATTGGCGGCAGTAAGCATACTACCCATTAGGGATCGGTCAAAATCAAAATTTTGTTTGACAAATTTTCGGGAATTTTATGATTTCTCAAGACTCAAAATTTTGTTTGATATATCGCCCACTAAAAATTTTTGTCAAAATTCTTTTAAAAAAAAGATTGTGTCGAATTGTGAATTTTATTGATTTTCAGGCAAAAAATTCGAAGTTGAAATGTCTATACGGAAAACAACTTTAAATTTTTAGGTGACGAATCGATTGTGCGCATCAGAAAAATATCTCTGTGTGATTAATCCTGATTCAGGGACACCTATATGTATACTGAAGGGGAAATGTGATTTTTAAAAATCAGGTTCGGTTCTATAAGGATTAAGAAAGGGAGGGAGGTTCGAGGAAGAAGGTTAGACTCTTTCCGATGCGGGTTAGGCTCGGTCTAAAGGTCATCAAACTCGGGATCGGTCCTGTGATGGGAACTCGAGTTCTCAGTGATTTAACCTTAATTTTTTTCTACAAATCTATCACCTTTGAGGTACCGCTAGAACATTTTATTAAAGATTTTGAATGTTTTAATCAAATTTTATACATGAAAATAGTATCCGTATAAATCGAAGGTAAAACACATAAGCAATTAGAGAAATTTGAAATTTAGTCAAAATTTTTAGATTTTTTAGTCAAAATTTCTTAAAACTCAAAATTCCTCAAAATTTTGTTTGAGATGTTTGTCCGATCCCAAACGACGGACAGTTGGCTCAAACTGTTGGCGAATTCGGATTTGTTCGCGAAACTCTGGACCTTCAAAAATCTGAATAATGAACAATCTTTGTGATCCGGGTGCTTTCTCGGTTGAACAATGCCACTATTATGTTTTAATAAACAGCAAAACGGGGTTTCCCTTTAACAGCTTATCGAAGTGGACATACATGGCCAAGCAGGGGGTACTGGGCCCTAAAATACGAATTGGTCCATTAATTTTCCCCCGATACGACGAATTAGGGGGGGGGTACAGTACCCCCCCCCCCTTGCCCATGTATGGGAGTGGAGTTGCGCTCATGTNATGAATTTGTATATAGAATTTTCTCAATGAATTCAGTCTGGGCGGCTTCCCAAATACGAATTGGTCCATAATTTTTCCCCCGATACGACGAATTAGGGGGGGGGTACAGTACCCCCCCCCCCCTTGCCCATGTATGGGAGTGGAGTTGCGCTCATGTTCTCTCATCACGTACTATTTTATTGTCACGTGTTATTGTTGAAAAATTAAATCGATATAGCTACTAAACTACTAAAAATGATACAGCAACTAAAAATCGAAAAAACCAAACAACAATGGATATGTTATATAGCTGATAAGAACTTTTACTCCCGCCATTGTTCATTAAGGCTTGAAAAAATGTCAGAGAAAGAGATTATTTCTTCTTCGTCTTCAACCTCTTCGGACCTACAACTGATGGGGGTACATTTTGCGACCATTTGGGAAAAAATTTTTCCGTAAAAATGGCCCTATTGGGGGTAATTTGATGCGAGAAATCGATTGCGCGCACTCCCGAAACGTAAAAACGTCATCTTTGACCAAGTTTTGGTGAAAAATTGCTTATTTTTTCGTTTTTTCGCGATGAAAAAGATGAAAAAAAGCGAAAAAATAGGCAATTTTTCATGAAAACTGATGGCGTTTTTACGCTTGGGGAGTGTGCTCAATCGATTTCTCGCATCAAATTACCCCCAATAAGGTCATTTTTATGAAAGAAATTTTTTTCTCCCAACTGGTCGCAGAAAAGCTTTTGAAATCCTCGATGAAGAACGCTACGGTTTCATAGAACTCCAAGACTTCCTCTAAAAGTGATAGCTCTTGAAGGAATTCGTGCCTTATCAAGTATTGCATATTGTTATATTTGACAAGTAGGAGGACTGACATTTAGGGGGGATTCCCCGAAAAAATTTTTTTTGGGAATAACTACTTTTTTACCATTTTTCTATGCGATAAATCGGTTCCGAGCATTCCCAAAGCGTGAAAACGCTTCTCTTACATTATTTTAACTTGAAAATATTTTAAAAGTTGGAAAATATTCGAGTAAGTGGCCAAGAAAAAGAAAATTCACCGAACTCATCGAATCTGAATCGAAAGTTTGCCCCCGTTTCAAAAAAGAAAAATTCGAGTTTATTTCGGAATGCCCGCATATTTCGGATGCAACAACTACTGATTCGCGACATGAGCCTATTTCTTCAGAGTCGGCGCTGTATCAGAAGATATTGGCATGCGCGACAAAAGCAGCTTTTATGAATGACCTGGACAAGATGAAGATATGACCTCCTATGTTGAGAATTTTCACTCGATGTTTATCCGATATCGCTCTAAGCGCAAGTATTTTTCGAAACCAGGATTTACGAAGAACGATGCTTGCTGTTATGGTTTATAACGAAAATCGAATGGCAGAGGTGCGTGGCGATCGGAATATATCAGTGGTCTATGAAAGTTTTTCAAAAACCAAAGGTGAAAAAGTAGTCAAGTACAAAAAGGGACCACCAAGTGAAGGATGGAAGAAGGATCTTGTGGATAAGTCGGTAGAAAGAAAAAGACAACAAGGAAAAGGAAATCCAATAGAAGAAGATAAAAATGAATATGATGAAAATATTGAGATTGTTTTAGATAAGCTAGAAACTTTGTTTAATTTTGATAGTGATGATGAAGATAATTAGAATAAATGTTGTTTGTTAACTTATGAAAACATCTAAAACTAAGCGTTTTCACGCTTTGGGAATGCTCGGAATCGATTTATCGCATAGAAAAATGGTAAAAAAGTAGTTATCCATAAAAATGTTTTTTTCGGAGAATCCCCCCTAAATGTCAATCCTTTAAGTTAATAAATGCAATTGTTTTATCTTTTATGGTTTATATTCTGGTGGTGGTTCCATCGGTCTGGATTGATTATAAACGAAGGCTGGAACTGATTCGTAGGTAGTTGGTGATGCTTCCGGTGCTGATGGGGCTGAATAAGGTGGTCTGTAGGGTTCTTGAGCTGGATTGACGACATATGGATATATAGTCGGCTGTGTAGAGACTTGTGTTGGATAAGAGACATTAGACGGCGGAGGTATTGCATTCATGTTTGTTGAAACAGGATATGGAGAATTGACGCCGGTTGCTACTGGATATGATATTACTGATTGGGCGAAAACCTGAGCTGAAGCACTATTTGGTGCAAAGTTGATCGTGTTCTGATTAGAGACATATTGTGATGGTGCTTGGCGATGTTGAGCTAGTCGCCGTCTTCTTATACAAATGATACAAACGATACAAGCGCATAGCAGTATCGAGAACACAACAACTATTATATAGATTATGTAATAAGGAAATTTCGAATTAGAGAAATTTTCAGGTGAGTTATAATCGATAAGCTAGAAACTTTTGATTTTTATTACAGTAAATATCAAACCTGGCATAAATGGTTTGTACAGATGCCCAAACAACATTCTCCATCATAGTTGCAACCAAATCCATTAGGTTTGCACTAATTTTTTATTTGGATAATTAACATTACAAATTTCTCACTTGACAAAAACCATTTATGCAAAAATGCGAGTCGCGATTGCAACAATCCGTGTCGTTGGTGCAATCACTTATAGAACACTAAAACACTAGCTATACGATAGATTTATCTTTAAAACACTCACACATATGCTTAAGTCACAACTGTATGAACAGCAACTATGGTCGTTTAGACAATAGCTTCCAATTGTTCCGCACTAAAATTTGGCATAGCCAACTTTGCCACGACGCATTTGCCACGATTTTTTCGTTAAAAATCAAGTATTTTCGGCTTCGAATTTTTTTAAACCTAAAATCGACTGGATTTTTCCAATAAAAACCCTATACAATTGTCGAGAAAATGTGGTTATACTTGGTCAAAAAACCTAAAAATAAAAAAAATAAGGGTCCTATTTTTTCAGAACTAAAAGTATTTTTTTTAGCACTAATATTTGTTTTAGCACTAAAAATATTTTTTTTAGCACTAATATTTGTTTTAGCACTAAAAATATTTTTTTTAGCACTAATATCGTTTTTGCTTAATCTTAAGTCTAAAGCCTAAGCCTAAGGAATAAATTTATGCAAATCCCCCCCCCCCCCATAGTGCATATACCAAATTTTGATTGGACACGTAAATGTTCATTGAACGCGTAAACGCAGATTGGATGCGCAAACTGCACTAGAACCAAATATTTTTAGTGCTAAAAAAATATTAGTACTGAAAAAAATATTTTTAATGGTGAAAAAATTATTTGCCAAAAAATAATAATAAAAAATTGAAATGATTATAACTTTTTCATTTTTAGATTTTTTGACCAAGTATAACCACATTTTTGCGACAATTGTATAGGGTTTTTATTAGAAAAATCCAGTCGATTTTAAGTTTAAAAAAATTCGGAGTCGAAAATATTTGATTTTTAACGAAAAAAATCGTGGCAAAGTTGGCTATGCCTAAAATTTTTAGCCAAGCTATTCTTTTTTAAAAGATTAGGCAATTTTCTGATGTATATAGAAAATCAATTGTTTTGTGAAATTATTTGCAGAATCATTTTTTGTTTTACTTTGCACTAAAAAGCTTTTTGTTTTTCGAAGTCAATATTAAAACAAAAAATGGCCAATTTTCTTAATATGCCGGTAAATTGCGACGAAATGTTACTTCTAAGGTGTTATAAGCAGGTATCGTGGACATAGAATTTATACTCACAGAACACGAATTGAAGTTGCAACTATATGAACAACAATCGGAATCGTTGTAGCATGTATAACCCTCACCAACACACTAAAATTACTCATGATAAAGATTTCAAAAACTGAATTTCAAGTTTTTACCGAATTGGAGTTGCTTTTTGAATTAAAATGTCGAATAAAAGTTGCTTTGACGCTTTTGTTGAGTTGAAGCTTACAGAGGGAATTTTGAACGCCGAATATACAACATAAGAATAAAATAAATGTCTAAAAACAAGGATTAAACTTCTTTATTGATCTTAGAGCTTACTAAATTTGTCATCGTAGACATTGATTTTTATGAAAGCACAATAAAAAAACTTAAACTACATGAGTCTCTTTTATTAGAGCTATTGCCCAATTTGTCATAAAATAAAAATTTCCGACGTCGCACCTTTGATTCTGCATCGGAAATGAGTGTGATAAGAATATAGTGAATATGGATTTTTTTAAAGAATGATGTCATACAGTTAGTCTCTTGTTCGAAACGTGTTATGTGATGAGTGTGTATACGAGTGCGTTAGTAGTATAAACCCTCAATTTGGTGTGGCGAATACATAAAATTGAGGGGCTGGGTTTTTATTATAAAATAAAGACCCCGCATTATTATTATTCACATTCCAACTATTTAACGATGCATTAAATTCTTGGAATATTTTGAAGAATCTCATTTGACAGATCTTTCAAAAAACTTTTTGTGTATTCACCACACAAAATTGAGGGTTTATACTGCTTGCGTTCAAGCATGCCAAATAGTTACAAAAATTACAAACGGTTTCGGTAACTTTTCATCATGCTTTAACGCATCCTAAAAGCAAGAATAGAGTTATCCAAGTTCAGTAGATATGTCAAGCCGAACTCTTTTGGAGCTTGTTGAAAGAAGCTATAGAGAAACCGATATCTTGTCAAATCTTACAAGGAGCCGGCAAGTTTCTTTGTAGAGTTTGGAAAGTAGGCTTACATCCAAAGCAAACTTCTTAATCTTAAGCTTAAGTTTACCGAAGCATATTTCAACTTATGTTTAAGATCAAAGAAACAAGGCAAGGTCAAAGCAACAAGTCAAATTCTTGTTTCTC
>OZJO01002206.1:0-15074 GCA_900406225.1 Acrobeloides nanus | reverse complement strand
GAACAGAATATCTCATGCTTTTCGTCGGTGGTTGGTTTTGAAACGGAATGAAAGTAGCAAAACTGTTCCGACCAGTTGTTATTAAATCGTCTGAAAAGTACAGGGTGCTTCAGATAAATATACAATGAAATAAAATTCGAAAAATATTTTCATGCGCGGTTTTTTGCAAGTTGCTAATCACTTGACTGATTTTAAAATATTTGCATGATTTTTGAAGTCTGTATATTGAAGCGAAAATCTTAATTTTTTCCTTGTGAAATTTTCAAAAAAAGCCATCTTGTAAAGCGCATCGAAAAACGGTAGTGCCCCCAATTTTCGTGAAAATCGGAGGTACCCTTTTCGAGGAAATTCAAAATTTGCTCAAAATGGCCAAAAATTGCATAAAATATGCAATTTTTGGCCATTTTGAACAAATTTTGAATTGAATTTTCTCGAAAAGGGTATCTCCGATGTTTACAAAAATTGGGATACTATTGTTTTTCGATGCGCTCAGCAAATCGAAAATTTCAAATAGTCACATAAAAATCTTTTACCATTATCATTAATCGGTGTAGAACTGGGTTTTGCAACGGCAACCTCTTGAGATTTCTCGACTACTTCCATTTGAGATTTACGAGTTTCGATCAAAGATGGTTCTTTTTGAATAGAAGCGCGATTTTTAGAGAAAGATGAAGTGGACTCTACTGAAAAACTTGAGCGTTTACGCACAAGTTCTTTAGAAACTGATTTCTCTCTTTTACTATCAAACTCAAAAGGAAAGAAGCTGGGGCTGCGATCATCAAGTATTTCTGGGGCATCCATCAACGTAACAGACGATGTAGTCGGTGTAATAGTAGAATCGGATGATGGAAGTTTGGCTTCATTCTAAACTTTAAATTATAAGTTCGGATTCAGAGAAAAGTGGTGGGTATATTGAAGCGAAAATGGAAAAAAATCGGAATTTCGTAGGAAAAACGTATGTTTAGGGGTTTTTCTATGCGGGGAATCAATCGATTGCGCACATTGCCAAAGCGTGAAATGGTCTGTGTATTAAAACGAGAACCTAAATTTGAATTCCTGAAGGAATATTTTTTGAAAAATTCCACCGCCAATTGATAGAGCGCACCAATAAACGGTAAAAAAAACTCTACATAAATTTACTTTAAAGCATACCTCTTTTTCAATAATAGCAGTAGTTTCCAAAGGTAGTGTAGTCACTTCAATTCTTGGCGACAAAACTTGTTCCATTGGTAAGGAAATTTCATTCTGTAAAAAATAGAATATTAGCTCATTCACATTTTTTTCTCGGAGTTCATGGAATTTCACCAACCTTGTTCAATTGATCTTTACTTGCATTGCTGCGCTCGGCCTTTAAAGTTGATTCACTGTCCTCGAATAATGATTCTTCTTGATGCGTGAGTATAGATTCGTCGTTTTGTTCTGATAAAGCGGTGGGAGGTTCAGCAGGGACTTCCTTGGTATCTTCAGTCAACATAGAATCTTCCACGATGTCGACATCATCTTCACTACCGGCTGGTTTTGGGGGAATATTCTCAATTTCATCCATAGTAAGTGCTCTACGTCGACGCAAATTCTGACTGCGTGCAGCTGGTGTTTGCATCGCAAATGTCGTCTCCTCCTTAAAAATTGGGATCATAGTAAATATGCCTGGTCAGAGTATGTTTATACACTGCTCTATATAATTATAACAGCACCCTAAATTATATACAGGGTGTTCAATAATTTACTCCCGTATTTCAAAAATTCACCAAAATCGAGTTTACATCCATTTCAGCCGCTCAATAGCTCATTCGAACGCCCCATGAAGCCATTTTTTTTAGAAAAAATTTATTGAACAAGTTTCTATTGGGTTGGTGAAAATTAAAGCCGATTTTTTGATGTTATATTTTATTTCAAAATTCGCATATTTTTTCATTTTTTAAGAGGGTACACTCTATTTTTTATCGTAAAAGCAGTGAAAAAACATAATCAAATGATCATTCTGGAGGATAATCACCATCCGCTTCAATTCCATAAATTAAGTTCAAAAATAGGGAGAGAGAGTGGGGTTGGCAAAAAGTTACGACATCCAGCCGGGGCCGGGCTCAGGGTGTCACTATATCGAAGTTCAACTATGTCTCCGGTATTTCGAATTTTGAAATTTTTTGAGCATTGGGAGATAGTGGAGTGGATATTGCTCTACAAAATGGCATATCAAATTTGAAAAATGAACCCATCCCTTTACTGGGCGAATAGCTAAAGAGCTCAGTATAGAGATAAATATACCTGTAAATCGGTTAAGTCGGAACGTGATTGCTGCCTGTTTTCAGCAGTACTACTATCCTCTGGAGTTAAAGTGTCATTTGCAATGGCTGGCGACTCTACGACTAAAACAAAAAGTGAATTTCAAATCAAACAACAAACTTTTGCTCAATTCAGGCTCAAATTTCGGTAGCATTAACGCTGGATTCACTGCGTCAATTGGCGGTAGAGGGTTCAATGCACCATCATCAACGGCTTTTTCGACTCTAAAATTGGTGAAATGAACCAAGAGCACAATAGTATATATGTTACAGGCATATTTGACTCACATGGAACACTCATTATGTGTTACGGTCTTTGGTCAAAAAGCCCAATTGGGCTTGAAAGAGTTGAAAAAAAATTTCAGCCAAACGGACTTAAACTGACCGAGATATAGCCTTAAAACGAAAAAATGCAGGTATAAACCTTCTGAGGCCTGTAGAAAACATTTTCTTCCCCATGGGGATCTAGGACTGGCGATATTATTATTCAATTTTGATGAACTTCCAGGCCAATTGGGCTTTTTGAGCAAAGACCGTAACACATAGTGAGTGTTCTATGCCAGTCAGATATGCCTGTAACATATATTCACTACAATCTATATTTGATATAAAAAAACATACTCGCTTTCAATATCTTTTTGAAATTCATCAAATTGCTTGATTATATATTGAAGACTATCAATTCCACGTGAAGACAATGCCTTCAATTGTGCAAGTTGTTTCTAAAAATAGTCGCTTTAACATAACAAGAAGCGGTAAAAGTTCTGACATACACATGTGTTCTGATGTGCCAAAAGTCTGACACCTTTGAAAATTGACTCTATTGGGGTTTTTTCAATCAATTGCTCGCATTCCTTTGAAAATGCTTTTCTGATTTTTCGAATTTTTGACCCAAAACACCAAAGAAAAAACTGAAAGTTTCAAAAATTCGAATTTTTGATCGAAAATTTTTGGATCGTTTTCCCCATGCCCAAAAGCTGGAAAAGTGCAACAAAAAAAATTATTCAGACCCTCAAAAACTTCACATTTTCTGGAGAATTTTAACCAGATACCTAGTGATGCATCGAAAGGAGCTGTCCAGATATTACATTATCGAAAATGCAATAGCGTTATCAACTTTTTGTGGAGAGGGCTGACCTCTCAGCCCACTTTTGCCCATCAATCTTTTGTTTCCTACGTTAATATACATTCCCCTACTGTCAGAACATTTTCCCTTTCTGTATAACTCTTGCCGATACCATGCGCAAAAAACTTACACGTACACCATCCGAAACTAAAAGTTTAAGGCGACGATGGTCATCGTTTGACAAAAGATTATTAATACGAGTGATGAGTTGTTGATTCTCTTCACTTAACTTCTGAGTTTTCCTTCTTTCTAATTGAAGATGCAATTCCAATATTCGGATACGTTCAAGAAATTCTTCGCTTGATTTCAGATCTAAAATACACCAATTTGTTCACGCCATTCAATTTAAAAATACCTTTCAATTTAGGCATTTTTTACAAGCTTGATCAAATCACTTTCAATTCCTAAAATATTATACAAATCATAAGGCTAGGGTTGAGTTTAGCAACTACTCTGAAATCAACTGAAAAAATCGACTCAATTTGAGCCGAGAAAGCAATATTAGCGCGAAAAAATGGGAATCCTGATCGGTAGGCTAAGTTTTTTGCACCCCGAAAATTGACTCGGTTCCCAGTTTTTCGCGCTAATATTGCTTTTCGGCTCAAATTGAGTCGATTTAGAGCGATTTCAGTCGAAAACCCAACTTTTATCAATCATAAATATAAAAAACCTATTCCTTTGTCCGTACGTAAGCGCGAGATCTCGGGAACGGTAAATCGAATTGACATGCGGTCTGTTAGTAGGTAGGGTGTAGGGGTGCAAAAAAATTTTTGCATACCCTTAAAAAAATTTTTAAAATTCAATTTTTAAGGGGTTTTTCCATAGGGGGACGTCATATCTCGGCTATTTTAGCGATTCTGAAGCTGATCTTTTCTACTCGAAGGGTTTTCGACTACGGGGAACACGATGGCAATAATATTTTTGAACAAATTTTTTTATAAAAATTAAAAAATAGAGTGTACCCTCTTAAAAAATGGAAAAATATGCGAATTTAAAAAATTTCATCACTAGACCGATTCGCGCTAGTGATAAAATATTTTCTAAATTTGGAAATAAAGAATTTTTGCCAATGATTATAGTTCAATTTTTGAAAATTTCAAAATATCGATTTCCCTCTAAAAAAAGATTCGTTTTAATAAAAAGTTATAGTAGAAATAAATAAGAATATTTTGATTTTTTGATAAAAAATTATCCAACCAGTAGAGTGCAAACGCAGTCGGCACAGTTGTCGACTATCTTTCTCAAAACGATAAAATATTTTTTCAAAGGCATATGATAAATCATACATGGGCAAGGTCAGTGGCGTAATTACGGGGGAGCAGGGGAAGCTCCCTCATTCCGGCCGAAGGTCGGAAAAAATCATAAGGGTACCCCTTCCTCAAGGGTGCCAAGTCTGATTTTTCAGCAAAGTGCTCATTTTGAGATGTCAAATCTGATTGTTAATGCGAAAATTTTTTTATAGATTTTTGACCCTGGGGTGACCCCCCTTTGATCCATAATAGCTCCAAAATTTCTATTTTTGACTAAAAAAGCTATTTTTTTTTCATAATTTTTCATTAAAAATTGAGCTATGCGCTCGCTTCACTTCAATTTGTGAGCTAATAAACATTTTTCCGGATCACTTTGTACACACGCCATAAAAACTTACGCATCGCTACCATATCGATCCTCACAGAAACGAAGGCACCGCTTATATAAACGCATAACTTTTTGCCGATGACTTAGAACAGCATCATCGAATGTTATATATCTCATGGACAATTTGCGGAAGTGAACCTTTTGGGCATGAATGCTTTACTTCTTCTGAAGGTGAATATTGAGGCTATGAACAGAGACCGAAAGGGGCCGGCCCCCATCGAAGGGACCGAGGCCCTGGGGGCCGGCCCCCAAGGGCCCCGGCTTTGGAGGGTTGACGGGGGCCGGCGAGGGCCGGTGGGGGCCCTTGGGGGCCGGCGAGGGCCCTTGGGGGCCCGTGGGGGCCTTGCCCGCCAGCCCCCAAGGGCCCCCGCCGGCCCCCAAGGGCCCCCGCCGGCCCCCATGGGCCCCCGTCGGCCCCCATTGGCCCCCGTCGGCCCCCACGGGCCCCCGCCGGCCCCCATCAGCCCTCGGGGTCCGGGGCCCATGGGGGCCGGCCCCTCACGGGGGCCGGGCCCTTGGGGGCCGACCCCCGGGGGCTTTTGGGGGCCGGCCCCTGGGGCCTCGGCCCCTTTTTCGGACTCTGGCTATGAATATGTTTGAGCGATCTTTCCGACTTGTTAACAATAATTGTTGTCTACCCCTTTAACTCAAATCGTTTCCAAAGAGGATACATTTAATGCAATATCTATGATTGACTCTGGCTTGATATTTTCAAAATTTTGTTTAATTCTTTTCATTTCAGGGCCTATTCCTCCGGTCCTTGTACTTGTATTTTCATTAGGGGGTCTTTAGGGTATGACCTTCGGTCATAAGAAATGATGCTTCGTTGATGTATAGCATTTGTCGAAGGTTCCAAATACCCTATATTATAGAATAAAATTAACAGGCAAATTTTTTAAAGGACATTGACACTACCGATAAGTTGCTCCATACGAAATAGGAAAATTGTGTACTTTCAAATGAAGCAACATCCCGGAAATTGTCCGAGTCCTTTAATTAAAAAGTAGCAATACTTCATTTTTATATTCATCTAAAGATAATAAGGACATATTTTTGTTAGTGAATATTGTTCGCTAAAATGCTGTTTTTCTAAAACATCTTGCGTTCAGTCCGTTTTTGCGTCGTCGGACAGTTAGTCGACTCGGACACTTGGTCGACCCGGATATTTGGTCGACCGGACACTTGGCCAACTGGACAGTTGATCTACCCGGACAGTTGGTCAACTCGGGCAGTTGGTTATTTTTAAATTTTCCATATAAAATTTAATTCAATAACTTTTATTATAAAAAATTATTATGAAAAGATAAAAAAGCAATGTTGGTCATCGATTCCAAAAATTGTTGTCATTGAGCTCGATCATATCGCTGAACGATTTGTCTCCTACGTGCTTCAACATGCTCCCATACCGATGGCGGTTTATGAATATCTCTTCCGGCATTTAGATCGAATAAGTCGGCTTCAATAGATTCGTGAAATTTTTTAAGTCCATTAATGAAATCCCATAGAGGTGGATGTGAAACTCGAAAGTGGCTACAGGATCATTTTCTTGTTCTAGAATGCTGTTTCGATACTCTAATTGATCGTTTTTCTCTTGTAGAAGCTCGATTCGTTGTTAGACTTTGTTAGTTGCTTAGACTTTGGTGACCGGGAATCACGTATAGTTGCTCTAACTTCGATTGCTTTGAGTGTTCGATTTGCTTCAACATTTGATCGCCAGTTTCCCCATCGCTTTTTTGCGGCATTAGACTTAACCGAATTTGTTTTCTTGCTTTTCTTGGCAGCCATAAGTAATCTAAACATATGTTATCCTGCACGCAAACCGTCAATTTTGCATAGATCACGATAAAACCTGCATAAAAATAAACTACATCGTCGGTTCTACTAAATTAGCATAGGGAATCAAAAATTGACATAAATTTGCAGAGAAAATGGAAAATTAAGCTAAATTGCCGTTTAAAATGCCAATAAACGATATATGTGTTGTAGCCGATATTGAATTTTAGCCAATCTTGAATCGGCTTGCCGATTTAGGATATTCAAGATTCGCTAGCCGATTCAGGATTGGCTGAAATTCAATATTGGCTACAACATATATACGGTATCAAAAATAATAAAATCGTTTATTAAAATAATAAAATCGCAATAAATTTACAAGTCTACATGATATGTCTTTAAAAAATATAAAAGAAGTCTATACATAGACTTAAAAAAAATCTGGAATTTAGTGTATAAATGGGTCCCCCCTTTAATAGTTCACGATCTTTTAGAATTAATTGATACATTTCCGAACAATCAACATCAAAATTCCCTAGAGGGTTACTTGTTAAAAAATTTCCTACCCGACCTTGTTTTGGACCTCCTCCTAAAGCAAAAATGGTCATTTTTTCTTTAAAAACCCCAAATTTTCCCCCTGAATCATGGTCAGGGAAGCATTTTCAAACTTTGGGAATGCGCGCAATCCCTCTATAGGGGCCATTTTTAGAAAAATTTTGGGTTCGCATTCATGTAAAAAATCACAAAAATTGACACTTTTTGGATCACACTGTATAAAAATCAAGATCTAATTTCGTTGAAGATTTCTTGCAACTTGGCTGAATGAAATCGCTGACGATATGGCTAGCCGTTGATTGGGTGGAACTAAAATATAAAAAAGTGGATGAAAATTTTACACAAAATTTACCTTGCAGATTAGCCAACGGTTCAACAGCAGCACTATTATTTTGGCTGAAAGGCAATTTTTTGGAAAGAATCCCAAGCATTCGACCGAAAAACATTCTATAGGGTTTAATAAAATATATTATAGTGATGATATCTGCTAAACTATGGAGAGAAATCATGCATACTCCAAGCAAACCCATATAGGAAGAGTATTTATATCGATCTGACGCCATAAAATAGACAACTGTAAGTGGGAGATTTAAGAAAATGATTATGTTGATTAACTGAAAAGAGTAACGAATTTTAATTGACCTATCCATTCGGGGAAAAAGTTGCCATAAATTTTCAGATGGCGTCCGGAAACGAATTTGAATTTGCTTGAATATTGACACGAAAACCCTGAATTTGGTTTCATTTCATTATGTCGTTTCATTCGTATTGTTTTATTTGTTCGTTTCATTTCAAACCTTTCGTTTTTGTTTCATTCGAGTCTATGCCGAAAATTTTTCCTTCTCGAATCGTTCACATGAAAATTTCTATAACCATAAACTTGTTACCTGAGCAACCAACGCAGCAAACAACATCATTTGTAACTTATATGTACTTAATGAAATTGTCTTTTTCCATTCTTGAAGTTTTTTATAGAAATACACAAAAGAAACAGCAAGAATTGCTGTTTCACCGATCAAAACAAATGCTATTACTTGCATGACTACGGCCATCGCTTTAGTATATGGCGTGCCACAAATAGCAGGGTAGTTGTTTAAAAATTGAATTAGAACTGGAGCTTCTGTTTCTATAGCTTTAGCCCAATCTTCTAAGGGAATTGCTTGAAAAAAAGCTATTGGCGTTACAAAACAGATATAACACAATAAATGAACGGAAATCATAGTTGGAAAAATTTTGCGCGGCGTCTAAAATTCTATTTTTTAATCATTTTTTAAATGACCAGTCCAGTTTTGAACAAAATTTTTTATCATAAAGTTTACGTTGTGGCGATCAATTTTTTACTTTAGAAGTAAATTCTAATTCGTTAACCCTTTGAAGATAAATGAGAAACAAAATTGCATGAAAAATTTAAACGAATTTGTGTATTGAAACGAAGGGATTGACGCGAAGTGCCTGATCATCAATATGATCTGTGTATTGAAACGAATGATAAAATTCAATAGACTTCTATTTATTTTTTGCTGCCAATCGGTTGTACTCACGAAGAGCTATAACTATTGGTCGATGTCCATATTTCGTATGTTGGGAAGTGGAGATAAAAATAGGGCCAAAAAATTGTAAAAAATCAATTTTTTGGACTATTTTTTCTATCTCAGCTTCCCAACATACGAAATTTGGACATCGACCACTCGTTGGATAGCTCTTCGTGAGTACAATCGACTGGCAACAAAAAATAAATATAAACCTATTGAATTTGATAAATCGTTTCAATACACAGATCATATTGATGATCAGGAACTTCGCGCCAATCCCTTCGTTTCAATATACAAACTCGTTTAAATTTTTCATGCAATTTTGTTTTTCATTTATCTCCAAAGGGTTAACGAATTAGAATTTACTTCCAGCGCAAAAGTTGATCGCCATAACTTGAACTTTTTTATATAAAATTTGTTCAAAACTGGACTGATCATTTAAAAGCTTACTTCAAAAAACTCAACAGCTCCCAATGGTGAAATATGAGCTAATCGATATAGAAAAGAAAAAAATTGATTTATCTCCATATTAATATATATAAAGAATATTATTGCAATTATTATATAAAGGCCTTGTTGAGTGATAAAGTATTTGAATAATCCGTTCATATAGGCCATGTAAAATGGGAACAAGAAAACCGGCTTCAGCATGCTAATGATAAAATCTAGAGCATAGTCCCATATTAAACCGCTAAGCAAAAACCTGAATATGGTAATACAAAAAGTCCATTTCTGAGTTTATTCGTCTAGATACGACTAGGTCCTCCCAGATGATCCATGTCCACCCAGGTCAATCCATATCCATTCAGGTCCTCCATGCATATCCAAGAAGGTATGTAAAGTTTACCCAAAATTGACCAAAATTTGTTCAAAATTGGGGATATAGAAAAGGAAAAAGATCGAGAATGGACCCAGGATGGACAGGTATTCAATGGCCAAATTCGAAATTCAAGCGAATTTTTGATCGATATTCGAGTTAAACTTTTTTCTTGATCCAATTTTGGTCATAAATACCAAAGTTTTGGGTCAAATTTTGTACAAAATTCCGATCTCTAGTACATATCTCGAGGCAACCGTCATACCATTTATACGGCCCCATTTTTGAAGATTGTGTTATTATAACATAAGACATGATTGGTAAACACAAGGTGTTTAATAAAAGAGTAAAGTCTAGAAAATAGCTGTATATATCGGTGACGGTTTGATCATGAAACACCTCAAGAGAATAGTTTACAATAATATTAACGTCCATGACGACTTCTGACTAATAAATTCTAATTGAGTTTTTTCCTTGGTACTTTACTGCGTACATAAGATTTACCTAACAGTTGATTATTAATCATTTAACCAGGTGTTTATATCCATTTTATACACTTATTTATTATAAAGTCTTGTGATCACATATCTATCTGGGCAGCAAAGGCGTGTCTAAGTTTTTGGTTGGGGGGGGGGGAACTTCAATTTTATTAACACGGGAATACTTCTTAAATTTTTTTGAACGTTGCTCAGAATGGCTTAAAATAACAGAATATACCACAATGCATTGTAGTATCACCTTTTTTGTAACATGTTTATCAAATTCTTTATTCAGATCTGTAATTTTTAGTTATACAAAACCACTAGATAAATGCAGCAATTGTACGAGGTTTTCAGAGCTAGATTTGAATCTAGAGTCTGGAGTTAGATGTAGCTTTATAGTTATATCAATTTATTTTCTTTAATAAATCTTATAAGACCCAAATCCTCACTACTCAAAGCCAGATTCACTACAGTAGGGTTGCCAGATTGTAATGTTTACATTCCAAATGTAACGTCAGCAAGACTTTTCAGCTATGCATGTGACGTCAGATAAGAGTCACCAAAAAATTTGCAACGTATTGTAACGTCACCAAGAATTTCTTGCAACGTTTGTAAAAAAGCATCTGGCAGCGCTACCTATAGAGGCCATTTTTAGAAAAAAAAAATTTCGGCTTCAAATTCATGTAAAAAATCATAAAAATTGACACTTTTTGGATCACCCTGTATAAAAATCAAAATCTAATTTCGTTGAAGATTTCTTGCAACTTGGCTGAATGAAATCGCTGAAGATAAGGCTTGTGGTTGATTGGGCGGAACTAAAATATACAAAAAGTGGATGAAAATTTTACACAAAATTTACCTTGCAGATTAGCCAACGGTTCGACAGCACTATTATTCTGGCTGAAAGGCAAGTTTTTGGAAATAATTCCAATCATTCGGCCGAAAAATATTCTATAAGGCTTAATAAAATATATTATAGTGATGATATCTACTAAACCATGGAGACAAATCATGCATAATCCAAACAAAGCCATGTAGGAAGTGTATTTATATCGACTTGACGCCATAAACAAGACAAATGAAAGTGGGAAATTTAAGAAAATGATTATGTTGGTTAACTGAAAAGTAACACGAATTTTAAAGGACATATATCCATTCGGGAAAAAAGTTGGTAAATATTCACAAAGGTCATGAAAAAGTGGGGCATTTTTCGTCGCGGCAAGTACAGGGTGACCAATAAAAAACTCTACTTTTGCGAATTTTCGAGAAATTTTTTCAAAAAATGTTTTATATTTTTTTCTAAAATGACCCTGTGGGGGGTTTCAACAAGTTGGGCAGATTTGATGCATCATTCTGACCCATCCACCACCAAGATAAATTATTGGAAGTCTCCATCATCGGTCAGATGGATGAATGATGTCCTGGGTTTTATTCGCCGTTTCATTTGTTGTTTCATTCCTATCGTTTTATTCGATTGTTTCATTCATATCGTTTTACTTGATCGTTTCATTTGTATCCGTTACATCTGTGTTTGTTTCTTTTCAAACCTTTCGTTTTATTCGAGTCTATGCCGAAAATTTTTCCTTCGTTCGAATCGTTCGCATGAAAATTTCTATAACCATAAACTTGATTACTTGAGCAACCAACGCAGCAAACAACATCATTTGTAACTTATATGTACTTAATGAAATTGTCTTTTTCCATTCTTGAAGTTTTTTATAGAAATACACAAAGGAAAATAAAAGAATAGCCGCTTCACCGATCAAAGCACCTGACATTACTCGCATGATTACGGTTACCGCAACATGATATGGCGTGCCAAAAATAGCAGGATAGTTTAAAAATCGAATTAGAACTGGAGCTTCTGTTTCTATAGCTTGAGCCCAATCTTCCAAGGGAATTGCTCGAAAAAAAGCTATTGGCGTTACAAAACAGATATAACACAATAAATGAACGGAAATCATAGTTGGAAAAATTCTACGTGGCGTCTAAAATTCCATTTTTTCTAGTTTTTTAAAATCTTTTTTTAAAGGCCCTTTACAAGCTTACCTCAAAAACTCAACAGCTCCAAATGGTGAAATATGAGCTAATCGATATAGAAAAGAAAAAAATTGATTTGCCGCTATATTAATATATATAACGATCATTATTGCCAATAGTATATAAACGCCTTGTTGAGTGACAAAGTATTTGAATACTCCGTTCATATAGGCCATGTAAAATGGGAACAGTGTAACCGGCTGCATCGTGCTAACGATCAAATGTAGAGCGTAGTCACATATTGTACCGTTAAGCAAGAACCTGAATATGGTAATATTGAATTTTTTGGTGAAAAATCGATTTTTTAAATTTTCATAAAATGAACATTGTAGCAATTTTTATAGCTAAATGAGACAAACAAAATGACACCAAAATTATCCAATTTGAAAATTATTTTGAGTTATTGAAACGAAAATTCTGATACATGTTTTCGTTTCAATAACCCAAAACAATGTTCAAATTGGATAATTTTGGTATCATTTTGTTCGTCTCATTTAGCTANAAAATTGATGCAAAAATCGATTTTTCCGCAAAAAATTCAAAAAGTTTGTGTATTACAACGAAGAGCTTGTAACAAATTCAAATTTCAAACGCAATTATCTCTAAAACTACAACGATTCAGAACATGCCGTAAAAACAAAAAATGCTCCATTTTTCATGATCTTTTCGAATATATCATTTTTCTCTATACATATCTCTAGGCAAACGTCATACCATTTATACGGCCCCATTTTTGAAGATTGTGTTATTATAACATAAGACATGATTGGTAAACACAAGGTGTTTAATAAAAGAGTAAAGTCTAGAAAATAGCTGTATATATCAGTGACGGTTTGATCGTGAAACACCTCAAGAGAATAGTTTACAACAATATAAACGACCATGACGACTTCTGACGAATCAATTCTAATTGAGTTTTTTTCTTGGTGCTTTACAAGATTTACCTAGAAGTTAATTATTAATAATAATTAACCAGGTGTTTGTGTCCATTTTATACACTTATTTATTATAAAGTCTTGTGATCACACACCTATCTGGGCAGCAGAGGCGTGTCCAAGTTGGCTCAGTGGTAGTGCTCCGTGCCCAAGTTGTTGGTTGGAGGGGGGGGGCAACTAGGGAAAATCTCAATTTTATTAACACGGGAATACTCCTTCAAATTTCCGGTATATTCTGTTAATTTAGCTATTCTGAGCAACATTCAAAAACATTTTTTGAAAAAAAGTTGTCTAAACATGGAATATACCAGCTTTTTTTCGCAGACAAAATCAAATCGACTCAGGTGGGATTCGAACCCGAGACCCTTAGGCTCGCATCTTGGAGCATTACCACTGAGCCAAGTTCACGATAAACAGTGGATTTTTAATTTTGCTTATAATTTAACATGAATGTTTTTCTTTTTATAAATAACAACTTTTTTTCAAAAAATTTTTTCGAATGTTGCTTAGAATAGCTTAAAATAACAGAATATACATGTATATATATAATAACAAAAAAGAAAGCATATTTAATTTCGTTCAAGATTTCTTGCCATTCTACTGAATGAAATCACTGACGTTAAAGCTTGTTGTTGAATTTGCACAACTAAAATATTAAATTTTACAAGACATTATGGTCGGGGAAGCGTTTTCAAGGTTCGGCAATCAAATTTCATGCATAGAAAGAAGAACCCTTATAGGGTTATTTTGGTGTAAATTTGAAAAAATCGCACACAAAATCTCAAAAAATGCGATTTTGGGAGCACCAAGGGCGGCCCCAGGGGAAGTTGAGGTATCTCATGTTATCAGATTCTCGTGCAATAATTATAAAAGATCACGTTGGGCTTGCCAAGACTTTGTATCTGGTACAAAAATGCGGACTAGTCATACTGCTTTGACAGCAGCCGCTCAAGTTGCTCCAAGAAAAACCAAAGGCACCATTTATACTTTCGTCGTGTCGCGACGCGTCGTGCGACCGAACTATAAGGGTCGCTACAAGCTATCGTGTCCCCACAAACAACGACACAAGCTATCGTACGAGGTCATCGTACGAGTGTAAAATACACTCGTACGATGGACGAAATGGCCACAAGCTATCGTACTGCGTCGTACGACAGCTTGTGGCGATTTCGTCGTACCCTTACGTTAATTTTACGATCGTACGATGACTTCGTATGATAGCTTGTGGGGCCGTCGTACTTTCGTACGATATCTTGTGCCGTGCTTGTGACGACCCTAAACGCTGTCGTACAAGATGTGATACGACGCGTCGTACGACACAAAAATGCACTGTCGCGTCGCGACGAAAGTATAAATGGCGCCAAAGGATTATGCTTTGGACGGCTGAAGACCCACACAAACTTTTTTGGGTTTTTTGAAAAATCGAATTTTTGGCGAAGACCCACTCCTGAGCACCTACCAGGACCAGATGGAACACCCTATATTAAACATTTACACAAAATTAACCTTGTATATTGTTAGCTAACGGTTCGACAGCAGCACTATTGTTTTGACTGAAGGGCAAGTTTTTGGAAATAATTCCAATCATTCGACCGAAAAATCTTCTATAAGGCTTGATAAAATATATTATGGCAATGATATCGGCTAAACCATGCAGACACATCCAGCATACCCCAAACAGCGATATATAGGAAGAGTATTTATATCGACTTGATGCCACAAATAATCCAATTACAACGGGTGTGTCGAGGAAAATGATTATGTTGACTGACTAAAAAGGGTCATGTGATGTTTCGAAACTTTTATATGTTTTTGAGGATTTCTCCGGAAATACAAAGCCAATCCTGATAGTTTTGGTGTCGCTAGAAAGCTGGATATCGTAGCAATCGAATGA
>OZJO01002202.1:1531-12821 GCA_900406225.1 Acrobeloides nanus | reverse complement strand
ACCAGCTTTCCAACGACACCAAGATCATTGAAATTGGATTTAGCCATCAAGAGTTATGCCCAAAATACTAAAGTGTAAAAAGCACCTGCAACATTCCTGTAACGTTCAACATTCATATGGGCCGAAATTGGCCTTTTTAAAGGTTGCACACCATTTCAAATGCTCAAATATGTTTCTTTTGCGTCCAAATTTCATATTACATACTCAGCTTGCATAGTGCCGCGGCAACCCCAAAAAGTTCGAACTTTTGAGACATCATCTCTTAAATTTTTCTTGTTTTCTGTCATTGATGACTCCTATTCAAAGTCGATTTTCTCAGCAACGCAAAAGCGAATTTTTATAGTCGACCCCTCATTGAAATGCCTAAAGATAGTGCTTCAAAAATAATGCATAAGAAAACGGAGATCTATTAGATAAGTTGGTTTTTCGCGGCAATCTTTCAAATTTAGCCCTTAAAAATTTAAGACATTGTTGCAAAAATCCAATTTTTTCTCGCTCTCGAGCCATAAACTTCCATAAGATCAATATAGCATTTTGTAGCGCAAGTCTCCAGCATTTCAATGAGGGGTCAACAATTTTCTGGCGATTTTCCTAGCTCGAGGAAAATCAAAAATAATGAAATTTGCTAAATTTCTTATGTAACCATGTTCGGACGCATTTTCCCCACAGTAAAGTAAGTTTAAAAAATTTTAGTTTTACGTTTTTATGCACATTAGAGCATGAGCTTTCAGAATAGGCAAAACTTACAGTCGGTCCTACGGGTGTTAATGAATTTTTGGCTCACGTTGCACTTGCACTTCCCGTTGCACTTTTACTTTTGTGCAATACCCCCGGCATATAACTCCTTCACTCATTGAACATAGAATATTAGTAAATGCCGTAATTATGGGGGGGGGTGGAAATTTCCACTCCCCCCGTCTGTTCCTTTGTAGGGCATTTTCTTTTCATGCTCAAGATGATCGCAAAATCAAACATCTTTGGCATCGTATCCATTCTTGTACATCCACCATTTGATGTATTTCAATGCAAATGCTGATTGACGGAAGTTTTTTTTATAGCCATCGTCGGGTGTTTTAGCCACGAGAGATGGTTTAGACGATAATGCATCATACAAGCCGATGCGATTGTCGATATGTAGAGGAGAACGTCATCTTTTGCATTCTCAAGAAACGTTTCCGGAATTTCACGACCGCATAAGTTAAGATTGTTACATAGTTCATGCAGTAGATGAAGGGCATCACCTGCAAGAACCAATCGATATTTCCCTTCTTTCGCTCTTCTTCGTACCATTTCAAAAAGTCGTACTTGAAAAATTCCCCCTCCTTAAATCTGGACCAAAAATACGGCACTAGATTAGTATGTATTCGTCCCTTGGGAAAAGGGAATGGAAGAGGTTCCGCACCCCTTTTATGGCCACTGACCAGACCTCGAAAAGAACAGTAGCCAAGTGTCTTCCATCAATAACAAAGATTGGTAAATCAATCAGAGAATTTGCCAGCAATACCGAATTTAACGTTCCAAACAAGCAATCAAAACGCCCACTTGTTAGGCCACCAAGTACAACAATACAATCAACCTAAGAATTAACCATTTATAACTTTTTATAATACACCTTCTTTTGCTCAATTTCTGGAAGAAGCGCCAATTCTTCTAAACACAATGTTAAGCTAGTTTTATCTTTGTCCACTATATGGTGTAATTTGGACCAACCATGAAAAAGTTCTTTGGCATCGACCGCAAGGCTATGAATGTCACCCACAATTTCTGTAGGAAAATGCATTTTTGAGTCACTAAAATAAAGGCTTTTCAGCTTAAAAAAATTTTGAACAAATTTTTCTTTTGCCACGCAAAAATTAGCATGTCTAGCAATCTTCTAAGACATGCATGCACAAAGGAGGGATCGTCCCCTCCCACACCATTTATACATCAGGAATTTTTAAATTTTTTTATCGTTGCGCAATTATAGAGCGCAAATGTCGGGGCGCAAAAATCGGGTGCGCAAGTGTCGTTGTGCATATGTGAGGGCGCAAAAGTCCTCACCCAAAAAAGGAGGACCAAGATAATTTTGACGAAATTTTGAAAAAATTTTATTCACCCACCCAAGATGACGAAAAACATCACAAAAATCATCTATCCTCCAAGGGGTCGGCCTCACTCCTACTGTGCATGTATGTTCTAAGACCCTAAATATTTTATTGTAAATAGCAACCTGCATAATCGCCGCATGACTGCCGCTGCTCGAATGGTACAAATCCTAAGAGGTGAATCATTCCAAATTTCTTCCTGTATGCGAGGAATTTCGGTCTTTCCATCGTTTACTAAGATTGCTGCACATTTTCCTAAAAAAGAAGTAAGTATGAAACTAATATTGAGCCACCACCCAAAATCACGTATGGATGATCACCTATCATCCACTGGGTGGTGATTTGGTCATTGGGTGATACCGCCCATGGATGATGGTGAGGGATTCATCCATGGGAGATTTTGGGTCATGGGTTGTTTCGGAGAAAGCACCGAAAATAGCACATCGGAGAAGTAAGCGCGGTGAAAAGCTTCATGGAATCGAAGCCATTTAAGGAAGTTTACAAGTCAAACATTCATTGGTTGCAATAGAGCAGTGGGTTAAGCGTCGACGTCAAAATGAAAAGCAGAAAACAACAGTGAAAGTTCATACCGGGAAATCCAACAAACTTTTGTGACTCTCCACGACATGGATGATTGCACCCATCACCCCACTGGGTGATGGGTGCAATCACCCAACTCCCAATGGACTCACCCACTATCACCCAATAACCAAATCACCACCCTGATGGGTGATTCACCTATGGATGATGCTACCCATTGAGTGATGGGTGGGTGATTATTTGGTACTACCACCTACTTTTTCGCCCCCTGGCTTTTACCTTGTCCCGACAAAATTCGAAATGGATTTAATGTAATAGTTGACATTTTCAACAAAAAATAAGGAATAAAAATCTAGCGTAAAGGCTAAGTTTTGTCAAACTAAGGTCTTTTTAAAATAATCACAAAAACAAACTTGTTTATAAGAAAAGGTTTTGAGTTAAGATATTTATCCCGTTGTCGATAGCTTTATGAAGTAACAGTTGTTGTTTTTGTTGATCCAACTTTTATTCAGTTTTAATGTGTTTATTTGTATTTTAACATTTTTTCTTGAAAAGAAGGAAGTTTTCAAAATTATTAAAATGGGGATAAGATTTAGGGACTAATGTCTGAAAATTTTTTTGCCAAAACAGCCTATATAGGGGTAAAATCATGCGAAAAATCGATTGGGCGCATTTCCGAAGCGTTAAAATGCTTCCTTGGCCCTGATTTAGGGAAAATTTAGATTTTTTGACCTTTTTTATACTAGCACGTGGTTTGAAAGCTTGTTTATGAGAAACGTCTTTTCAAACCAAGTACTAGCATAAAAAAGGTAAACGTTGTTGTCGTAAAAGATGCTGTAGTTCTGGTAAAATTGCGACTTTTACAACTATCTTTTCAAGGCCATTAGAAATTAGAATAAAATCCTAAGGTAGGGGGCAGGTACTCCTTACATAAGAGTCCCCTTATATTTTTTTGCTATTTTTGGGCAAGTGCCTCCTAGCCGATCCTTCTGCCTACGCCACTGCCCACCCCCATCCATCAGGAAAAAAAATTGAGAGAGACCTTGTGTGAAGGTGCGTGGGAGGATGGATTTTTCTCCAAAAATGGCTAAAATTTCCCATTTTTTCATATATATCTTTTTGGGTCGGTCTTGGCCGGCACAGACCTGGCTAAAACCATCGTTAGCCAGAACCTCTGTCCGGTCTTTTCTATCCCTATTCAAAAATATTCTGCTTAAAATAGGGATCTTGTGAATCCTGTGGACCTTGTCACGTTTGTAAACCTTGACCAACGAGCTCACTGGATATTTTTCAACTAAGCATCTTCAACAACAACAACGTTCAGCACCCATAGTCCTGTAACAAAAATTACTAATCAAATAATGTTAGCTCCGATAATTTTTATCGTTGGTGTAATCCCGAATTTTTTAAAAGATTGGCTCATATCTTTTTATTGAAGCGAAAACTTTCTTTGATGTCTATATAAAAGTTGTAGCGCTGATTTCAAGCTTTTCATCGAGTGGTCAATCATCTTTCAATTCCTACAAGGAGCTAGGCCCAAAACACTAAAACGATATTTTTCTAAAAGGTACCTGTAAAGATGAAGCTCTAGACCCCCTAAAGTGAGTTTTTTTCAAAAAATTTTCGCAGCATCGTGTTCAGCGTGAAAGGTACCTTTTTTAAAATTGCTTTTTATTTACTCGATCAACACTTAATTACTTTGCTCCCCCCCCCAATCTGGGGGGCAAGGTGCATATTTGCCGAAATAACATAGCTCTTTTAAACAGAACAAAATTTGTGTCGTGACAAATAGATTTAGAAAAGTTTTTATTTATCATATAGTTGGTAGAAAAACTTTATCCGACAGTTGGTAAATTTGTTTCGGCTTGTTGTTGTCGCTTGCTCGAAGAATTATTTTGAGGGTTGATACCATTGCTCGTGTTGATATGAAACACTTTCAAAATAGCTCTCCTGTAATGAGTAACAAATATAATCGTACATAGAGGGTTTAACACCGTCATCCAAGAAATTGCTGACATAACAATAAGCCCTAATCCTTGAGTTTTTACTCGAAGTGCAGCACATGTTATGGAGATTATGACTGGAAGGGTTGTTGTCAGTATAGGGTTAACTGCCTAAATTATTTTTTTTTGTGTAATGAATTTAAACTGCTCTAGACTAGGAGGCCATACTCAGGCACATTTCATGTTCTACTTTCTACCACCCAAAACATAAGAGAACCATTATGATGACCATTATGTGAACATTATTTTTTCGAGCCTTTGGCAGTTGGGAGGAGAGGTGTGTGTACCACCCTTCTCCATAAATACCTGGGTTCATAAATAGACCCTTTCACGAAAAATTTTCGAAGTTGCCTCTTCACCCCTCGCGGCGTACCAAAATTCCAAAAAAGTTTGCGCAAGAGTCCAAAATAAATAAAAATGTCACCAATCTACTCAGCTCACCGAGAGCTTCAAAGCAAGTACCATATCATGGGGGTTATGACCCATGGCCGAATGGCTAATGTGCTTGGCATTAACTCAAAGGGCGCGGGTTCGATCCCGCGCCCTAAAGTCATTTTTTATTTTGTTGTCAAAAATGAACATTTTTGCATACCCATATTTTGGCCTCAAACACTTTGCTATCATTTTTTGGCTAATAATTACTTTCTGGAGTTGTATAGTAAGGAAGATTTCAAGCATATGCAAAAGTTTTCATGGAATTTGGACAACTTTAATTTCGGGTCGGATTCTAATCATAAACTGCAAATCTATCACTTGGCCATGGGTCAAACCCCCAAAACCCATCATATGGTACTCATTTTTTGCTGAGTAAATTGGCAACATTTTTATTTATTTTTGACTCTTGCGCACACTTTTTTGAATTTTGGTACGTCGTGCCCTCCCCAGCAAATTTTTGGAAAATATGGACCCCTATGCCCAGAAATGTCTCATGTCACTAAAATGGGCTGATGGAACAGAGAAGTGGAGATAAGTCTGTTCAAGAGTGGCTCCTTCTAGTTTTAAATTTTTTACTTGTGAGATTAAAGACCAATTCAATTGTTTTTGTAATTGTTTAGTTCGTTGACTCATCAAATGTTTTGACTGCTCTAATGTTCGATAAATCTTTATGTTAAAAAATATAATTAATCCATATGCAACCTGTGCTAAAATTAATCCACTTGCAGCACAAACGATCATCGCAGGGTCGGTCTTAAAAAAGTGTAAATTTAAGGATGTTTCAAAAGTTCGAATTTTTTGGGGATCATGAGGCATTAGTAAACATATTTCAATCAGATTCAAACCTTTTCCGAACGATTTCCGGACGCCGTCTGGAAATGAAATCGTTTCTTTCGTATCGTTTTATTTGATCGTTTCATTTGTATTCGTTCCATCTGTGTTTGTTTCATTCGTATCGTTTCAAACCTTTTGTTTCATTCGAATCTATGCCTGATTTAGGGATGAGATTTATGTATTGAAGCAAAAAGCAGGAATAATACAGGGACATGGAAGCTTATTCAAGAAACGGCAGTGCTCGCAGTTAATTTCTCGCATAGAAAAACCCTACCGAGTTATTTTGATGAAAATTAAAAGACTTGAAAAAAAGACTCGCAAAATTGCATTTTTTAGCACCTGTAAATAACTTACCATTTTACTGGCAATAAAATTTGGTGCGAATCCATATTCATCTACCCATGGTTCTGTATTCATCATGTTTATATATTTGTCATTTAACATTGATTCCTGTGGAAAAGCCCATACCACAGTTGCTGTATAAGCAGAAACAATTAAGGACACTATGAAATAAATAAAAATTAGCTTAGACGTTGATAAAGTCCGTTCTCTAAAATATTCGATAATGAATAAAATTTTATCTAGGTATTTATACCTGCAAATAAGCATATAGCGATAAAAGAATGATATTGGAGAAGCTGTTAAACAATACCAAAATCCAAATATCCATATGTAAATAAAAATCGAAAATAATGGGTTTGAAACTTTTTCAAAGAATCCACTTAAAAGGAAGACAAAAATTCCGTCGCTAAATTCCATTTCCTAAAAAATACACATTATACAGCATACCTGGGCAGGGGTGGAAATCGCCTGCCATAATTTGTAAAGAGTCATGTGGACACCCTGAGATAGAGTAAGGGGCAGGTGCCCCCTTTAGCGGGCCGAAAATCGAAAACAAATTATAAGGCCCTACACAAATTCGTCGTACTGACGCAAGTTTCAGTACAACGGGCCGCAAGTCGTCGTACTGGCCGTTGTACTAACTGGTTTTCCATTAGTTTCTCCGTGACTTTTCTAGGGTATTTTTGCAACAAAATTACCGAAAATGACGTCGTACTGAAAAAATTCCCACAGAAAAGCCATCGCCCTGACAATTTTACACTTTCGCTAGTACAACATCGTTGTACCCAGTACGACGAGTACAACGGCTCCATCGTACGACCGTCGTACTTGAAACTAGAAGCTTTCGTTCTATCGCACTGATGTGCATTTCGTCGCATTTTCATGCAAACTATTTTAAAATGTCATCGCATCCGTTGTACTGGCTCAAAAGACACTATAAATCGACGAACAATCACTTTTGTCAGTACGAAGAAATTGTGTAAGCTTGCGTAGGGCCTAAGGTTGGACATAAGTTGTCGTACCACCACATGAGGTCGCAAGTTATCATACTTTTTCATTCAAAATGCATTAAAAAGTACGACTCGAGATCGCAAGTTGTTGCACTTTTTTGTTATACCACGTTATGACAGAAAGGTACAATAGTACGACACCAAAATACGACGACAACTTGCGGCCCCTTCAAGTATCGTCAGGCGGAATGCCAGAAAAATTTTATAAGTGCCCCATATGAAATTATATATGTGAATCATTTGAAAAATTTTACCATCTTCGTAAGAAAAACCAAAGCTGTAAAAAACAAATCCACAAAGCATGTACACAACAGCATTCGACTATAGGGCTTTAGCTCTTTTGTAGTTTTAAAATGTATTAAAAAGATTAAGGTAAAATTTAAGATAGCCGATAAAAATGATACTATACAATCGTTATAATAATGTAGAGTTCTTAAGTTGAACATGCTGACACAATTTCAAACTCCACAGGTTTGTTTTTTTCTTCAAAAATAACAATAATATAAAATTGTTTTGTAAGATAGCTAAAAGAAAGATAAATATTCAAGCTTTACTAACCATATTTATTTACAAGGTATAGTTCCGAACTACCCGATTGTTTATCAAAAATTTCTATCTTCAATATTTTAAAGGGACTTCAACTTACAAAATAGCCCAAAAAACTGGCGAACACGAGCTTACCAAAAATCCAAACCAAAAAGGAAATGGGTCAAAAATGACCCTCCAATTTTAAGTGCTAAAAAATCAATGGTATTGAAGGTACAGTCCGGAAGTGGAGTTTTTGTCGATAATTTCTGTGTTAAGATGTCATAATCCCCCAATTTTGCTGCAAGGAATCCGAAAATGACAATGAAAAAATTGAAAACTTCTTCTTCACACTTAAAAAAGCGTTTGAAAATATAGGGTATTTTATAGTACGGGTTAAGGATTTGCTATAGTAAATTGAGGATATCTCGGCGAAAACGCATCCGTTTTCGATAATCTTTTTTTAACCATATAGCTCGAGTCACGAGCTATTCGTTACTATAGTCGCTTTTTGATTTTGACCTCTAGAAAGTGTCTAAAAGTTGATTCTTTCAAAAAAACTCGATTTTTAGGATAAAATGCTCTAAAATGCCAATTTTAGACAAAAAAAGATAGACAAATTTTATCAAAATATCAAGCTTCAATTTATTATAATTGCTAGTTGTTCTCATAACGCGTTCCTCTCCACTTTGGGATCAAAAATATTAAGCGTCAAATCAAAATATCAAGCTTCAACTTATTATAATTGCTAGTTGTTCTTATCGACGCTTTCTTCCCCATTTTGGATAAAAAATATACCCTTCAAATCAAAATATGAAGCTTCAATTTATTATAATTGCTAGTTGTTCTCATCACCACTTCCTCTCAATTTTACGCTTTTTAAGTTCGAAGAAAAAGTTTTCAATTTTTTTTATTGTCATTTTCGGATTTCTCACAGCAAAATTGGGGGGTTATGACATCTTAAAATGGAAAGCGATAAGAAGAACAACTAGCAATTATAATAAACTGAAGCTTGATATTTCGATAAAATTTGTCTATCTTTTTTTGGGCACTATAACTTTTGCCACGGGTATTGTCAAGCTAACTTCTGTCACGCATACAAACTATAAACTGACAGATTTTCGAAAGCGTCCCAATTTTCCTTGTAAAAGATTTAGTTTTTTTGTAACAGAATCCAATCTCGCAGTTGGAGTTGCACGTGTTAACAAATCTATTGAAGCTGCCAAAGATTCATCTTATATAAAAAATCGTTGCCATTTTAGCCAGATCGTTTTGGAGTGAAAAGCCGCTTTATCTGTATTACATGCGCTGTCTATGATTGGGGGCCCTAAGGTCACAATAGGCTGATACCCCCGGCTGCGCCGGGGATGCCTACCCTTTGACCTGCAGCCTAAGGTTACAATAGGCTGATACGCCCCGCCGGGGTCTAAAATAGGGCCGTGAAGAAAATTTTTTTTTCTTTTTTAACAAGCGACCCTTTAGGGGTAATTTTATGCAGGGAATTGACTGTTTCTGTTATAAATTGAAAATATTCTGTTACAAAAATTTTTTACAAGGAAAACTAAATCTTTTACAAAAAAGACATATCTTCTTTTACAAATAAAACCTTTTACAAAAAATCATTAACCCATTTTCGACATAATTCCGTTAATCAACTTTTCGGTTTGTAGTTTGTATGCGTGAAACTCAATTCGTGACAAAAGTTATAGTGCCCTTTTTGCATTTATAAAATTTGCATGTTAGAGATTTTATCCTAAAAATCGAGTTTTTTGCACAAATCGGGAAAGAATCAACTTTTTAGACACTTTCCAAAGGTCAAAATCAAAAAGCGACTACAGTATCGAATAGCTCGTGACTCGAGCTATATATGTTACGGGCGAATCTGAATATGAGGGCAAATCAGATTCGCCTGGGCGCATCTAAATCATTCAGATCCGCCCGGGCGAATCTGAATGATTCAGATTCAGTCGGGCGGATCTGATTAGATAGGCTTAGTACTAGGCTTAGGCCTAGGCTTAAATTAGGCTTAGGCTATTTTCTAGGTTTTTTAGGTTTAACTTAGGCTTAGGCCTAAATCTAAGTTTAAGCCTAAAACTAGGCTTAGGATAAGACTAGGCCTAAACCTAAGACTAGGCCTAAGTTTAAGCCTAAAAGTAGGCTTGGGCCTAAGACTAAGAATAGGCCTAAGCCTAAACCTAAGACTAGACCTAAGCATAGGCCTAAAGCCTAGGCTTAGGCCTAAGTTAAGCCTAAAAAACCTAGGCTTAAAAATACTAGAAAAAAGGCCTAAGTCTAACATAAGCCTAGACCTAAGCCTAGTGCTAAGCCTATCGAATCAGATTCGCCCGTAACATATATACCTTTGAACTTAGGACAAGATTTTGAATTTTTTACTCCTCGAATTTTGAATCAAAATGGCTTTTAAAAACTTTCCCACGCATTAATCTCACTTTATAAATTCAACTTGAAGCGCGCTCGAACCGTTTAAGACAACTTTTGAATACTCAAGAAGTGTCTCTTAATAACTCTGTGTTGTTCATACATTTAATTGAAAAAATTGAATAAATTTTTATTTTCCGGACTACAGACTTGTATGATAAAAAAATGTGTTTCAAATTCAAAATATGATTGTGGTGCCATTTCTCATATAACACAATACTAATAGATCACAAGAATTTCACACGCACGCGATAAAAAAAGATTTAAAAAGCAATAGCTTTGTAGTTTCAGATTTATGTAGTCAAATGGTAATATTGTTTAAACACCATGGAAAACTTTAGCAAGAACCAAGAATCCTGTGAAATTAATGTAGGCATTCAACTTATGCACTTTTGTTATGCATACAAAGGAATTTCAGAAGTTTAAAAGTTAAATAACTACATTTTATTTCTCATTAACCATTTCTCATTTAAGTTGATTTAAAATGTCGATCAAAAATTTCAACTAATCAAAAAATGTCAGAATCTGAGCTTATCTTCCCCACAATTGTTAACGTTATTGCAATCTTCGTAATATTTTTTGGCAATGGTAGTATAATCTTGGGTACAATAAAAAATAGATCGTTGCAAACAGAAATCGAAAATGGGCCCCTTCGTTTTTGGACTTTTTTGTTTTGAAGTACGCTACAAAAAATTTTGGAGCTAGTCCGTCTGGGGGGGGACCGAGTGACGTTCAAAAAAAATTTTCCGATTTTCTTCTAAAAATCGATTTTTTAGGGTAATTTCTAGGCGAAAAATCGATTGCGCGCATTTTCGGAGCGTGAAAATGCTTCCTTGGCCCTGAATAGATGTGTGTATTGAAGCGAAAATATGAAAGTTTTGGGTTTTTCTTTTAAAATCATCGTTCTAAGGGTTATTTTATGCGAGAAATCGATTCAGCGCATCACCGAAGCGTTGCGGTAGAAACATTTTTCAAGGACGATGGTCAAGGATGCATTTTGATGCTTCGGGGATGCGCTGAATCGATTTCTCGCATAAAATAACCCTTAGAACGATGATTTTAGAAGAAAAATCCAAAA
>OZJO01002195.1:5216-17559 GCA_900406225.1 Acrobeloides nanus | reverse complement strand
ATATAACTTTAATACAAACTACAAAATTGTAGTGTCGATTTTCTCTGGACCCTTAAATCTTTGAAAGTCGATTTTGGTGTTGATGAATAGCCTTCAGAGTACATGAAAGTGATCTAAAATGATTTAAACATGCTCTAAAATATTTTTTTAACGGAAAAGATGCAGTTTATTTACTAAAAAATCCCTAAATATGTAGAACTTTCCATGAAAATTGACAAAAAAAATCGTTATTTTCAAACGCGTCTAAAATCGACCAATCGTCGAAATATCGAAAACCCCTCGATCCAGACCTGGCAAATGATCAATATTTTCGATTAAACTCAAGATTTGTATTGCAAACCAATGATAAACACGAGAAAATGCTCAGTGAATGGAGCGACCTTTTTCATTGAGTTTGTTTGCCTGAGTGTCAATATGGTTTAATTATTGACACGAAAATTTTAGACAAAAAGTTTGCGAGTTTTCTTTGCTTTGATTCCGGTGTGCAGGGTCAGGATGACGTTTTCACGCTTCGGCGATGCGCACAATCGATTGCTCGCATGATTTTACCCATAAAAATGATCTTTTTAGAAAAAATTTTTTTATTAGGCGATGATTGTTCCCCCTTTTTCTTAAATTCTTTTCTGACAAAAGTTAAAATCTAAAATTTTATAATGACACCCCCCCCCCTGGCTATTATTTATTGCCCGTCGTTATTAAGTTGACATATATTTTTTATGGTTGAGTATTGCCATCTCATCTTTGAGGATGGCATCGCCTAAGAAAAATTCAACTTCATTCTTCCGCTTCCATTTCACTAGGCTATCTATGTGCCAAGTGGGAGTGGAATTTCGAACCAATTTAGGCTGCAACTGTGACGAGCATAATGAATAGCGAAGCGAAAATCGAAACGGCACAGCATACTTTGACCCAACAAGTATGCACATGTCGACGCTGATATCATGCCAATTGTCTTTTTAATCGAATCACGCTAACATCCACTTTTTGAAGTGGTGATTTTTCAACAAGTTATTCTTTCACGCCCTTTTTTCGAGTGTGGCAATTGCCTCAGTCTGTTGTCGAAAAAATTAAGAAAATTAATTTCCCTTGCTCCATTAATTCCATTCTTTGGATAAAATTAGATTTTGGACCAAATTTCAATTTTTTGACCAAAATTCGATTTTTTTTACTAAATTTCAATTTGGAACTTATGCACTTCGGCTCCCCCCAAATTTGGGGAAGAGGGGGAGCCGAAGTGCACTGATCGGTGCACTTCGGCCCCCCCCCCCCAAATGTTTGATTTATGCGAATTTTGGAGGGGGGGGGGACGAAGTGCATAAGTTCCTTTGGACTTTTATGCACTTCGCCCCCCCCCAAATTTGGGGGAGGGAGGGGGAGCCGAAGTGCACTGATCGGTGCACTTTGGCTCCCCCCCCTCAAATGTTTGATTTATGCGAATTTGGGGGGGGGGCGAAGTGCATAAGTTCCTTTGGAAATTTATGCACTTCGGCCTCCCCCCAAATTTGGGGGGAGGGGAGGCGAAGTGCATAAGTTCCTTCAATTTTTACTCAAAATTCGATTTTTTGCCAAATTTCAATTTGTGGCCAAAATTTAATTTTATGAACAAAATTTAATTTTTGGTCAAAATTCGATTTTTTTGTCAAATTTCAATTTTTTGGCCAAACTTCGATTTTTATGTCAAAAATTCGATTTTTTTCTGTCTGGTGGTAATTTTATGCGAGGAATCATTTATGCGCATTCCCGAATCTTGAAAACGCTTCCCTGGCCCTGATTCAGGGAAATAAGTGTTTTGTATTGAAGCGAAAATCGAAAAATTTCGGATTTCCATCCTCAAAATCATCTGCATTGTGGTAATTTTATGCGGGGAATCGATTGCGCGCATTCCCGAAGCTTGAAAACGCTTCCCTGACCCTCATTCAGGGAAATTAGTACAATGGATTCTCAATAGTACGGTCCCCCAAAATCAAAATTTCAAAAAATCATATCTCCGTCAATTTTAATGCTATTTTTTTCGTTAACCACATTTTCCTTAAAATTCTATATAAGATTTTAAGGAAAATGTGTTTAACGAAAAAAAAATAGCATTAAAATTGACGGAGATATGATTTTTTGAAATTTTGATTTTGGGGGACCATACTACTATCGAGAATCCACTGTACATGTTCAATTTTCGCTTCAATACACACTCTTATTTCCCTGAATCAAGATCAAGGAAGCATTTTCAAGCTTTGCAATCGATTCCCCGCATAAAATTAGCCCTAATAGGGTCATATTTGAAAAAAATTTCGAGTCGAAAAAAACATGAAAAAATCGCCCAAATTCCGTTTTTTCGATACACCCTGTAATTGAAAACCTGAAACGTTCAAAAGCAACTATTTGTTTGACTTTATATTGCTAAAAAAAACCTTGTTAAATTTATCTCGTGAATCGATATGGTGTGTAATTTCCTCGAGACCCATAGCTTCTCGGAATGAAAGGGGTATCTAATGAAAATATTTATTTAGTCTTTAAGTTTGCGCAGCTTCCTCAAACTAACCCTAATTAGAATCTGGATCTGGCTATATAACATTTTCCAGTATGGAAAAAACATGTAGGCGTCATCATTTTGTCTAATAAGCTGGTGTCTGTATAATGCAAAAATGAGTTAGTTAGTTCTCTTCATTCTTAAATCATGAAGTTTTAATTAAAACGCATGTCTCTCTTTTCAAGTTATGTCAAGAATGGAGATTGAATAGGCGCTAATTGAAATCAAATCTCCCACCAAACAATAAGAATGCCTTTGCGTTTCCGTTTCAGATGTTTATTCTTGTCTTATTTCAAAAAAATTTTCATTCAAGCTTTACTGTTTTTTGAACTTTTTATTGGGTTTTTGTTTGTTTAGCGTTAAGGAGTTTTGCAGGAAAGCTTATTTCAAAATTATTTCCCTGAATCAGGGTCAAGGAAGTATTTTCAAGATTCGGGAATGCGCACAATCGATTCCCCGTATGAAATTACCCCCAGAAATAGTAAAAATCGAAATTTTGGTGAAAATCGAATTTTTTAGAAAAATAGAATTTTTGGTAAAAATTGAATTTTTTTGTTTTTTTAGCGTTAAAGGGAGGGGGTATAAATCATACATATCCAATGGGGGGGGGGGACGGTCCCCTCCCCATCACCCACCTACCCAGAAAAATTTGGCACCCACCCACCAGACATTTTTTGAAGTGTCCCCCCCCCAATTTTAGGCCAAAATTTGTAAAAATTATATAATTTTTGATCCAATTTTTTACTAAAAAAATCAGTTTTTACCCTATTTTGAACTCAAAATCGACTTTTGACTCAATTTTTAACATTTTTCAAAAATTTTCGAATAAAAAAAAATCAATTTTTGAAAAAATCGTTAAAAAAATTACGTCCCTTCCTTATCCTCCCTAATTGGTCATCCACCCACCCTCTCTCCATTCAAGTGTCCTCCTCCTACTGGATATGTATGGTATAAATTATAGACTATTTCGCGAAAAAATTTTTCTAAAATGATCATTTTTAGGGGTAATTTTATGCGGGGAATCGATTGCGCGCACTCCCAAAATGTAAAAACGCTTCTTGACCCTGATTCAGGGAATGGGGTGGGTGGGTGTATTGAAGCGAAAGTCAAACATTTTCGCATTTTTATGAGAAAACCGTCGATTCTTAGGTTTTTCTAGGCGGGGAATCGATTTCGCGCATTCCCAAACCTTGAAAACGCTTCCTTGACCCTGATTCAGAGAAAGAACACGTATTTACGTAAATAAATTGATTTTCGCTTCAATACACCGATTTCTTCCCTGAACCAAGGTCAAGGAAGCGTTTTCAAGGTTCGGGAATGCGCGCAATCGATTTCCGCATAAAATTACCCCCCAGAAATAGTATTTTGAGGGAGAAATTTCAAAAATTTTCGACTTTCGCTTCAATACACACACCTATTTTCCTGAATTAGGGTCAATAAAATCTACACCAATCAATACGAATTCCTTTGCGTTTCCGTTTCAGATGTTTACTCTTGTTTTATTTCAAAAAATTTTCATTCAAACTTTGAGGTCTCAAACTGTTTGAAAACTTTTATAGGTTTTTGTTTGTTTAGCGTTAAGGAGATTTGCCGGAAAGCTTATTTCAAAGTTCACTTCTTAATATCAACAATAACAAAGTTATAAGTAATCGAAATAAATTTCTCAAACAAGATCAAAAAAACTTTTGGTCGCACTTCCCCCCCCCCCAGTCTAGTGGGAAAAAAGTTGCCAATTTTTGTTGATACAGTCAAACCTTGATATAGTGACACCCACCAAGCAGGAAAGACCACGCAGGGATGCCTCTTGACGGGAAAATTTGTAAACGTCACCAAAATCAGGATTAAAAGATTTTTAAATAATTCTTTTTTTAAAAGTTGCCCTATATATCCACACATGGTTCACTAGTAACAAAAAACTTTGATCATTTTCCCATCTAACTTCAAAGGTTCGTTCACTATAGTTTGATTAAAAATTTTAACGTTTTGTGCCATAACAGGCAAAATCATCTTTCATGCATACTTAAAAGCATACTTGGACTTTGAATTTTAGCTAACATTTTTCTCCTGTTCCTCACTCAATTCGCAACTCATCAGTTATGCATAGAGTGTGAATGTTTCGGTTGATGGTGGGAGATGTCAGTCAACACATCTCGAAATACAACAACTCACTAAGGCATACTTAGGCTAACTATTTATTTGTCTTATATATTTGATTCCGAATAGCCTCCTAGGGCATATATTTCCAGTGTTATTTTTCTACCTATATTTCTACCTCAAACTACCTTAAAAGCAAAGTTAGTTATTGCATTTGAAAAAGTGAATAGTTAGGCTGCGTTTAAGCACGTCAAAAAAGTTGTTAAAAACTTGTCACAAAGTTGTCAAAAAGTTGCCAAAAAAGGTGTCAAAAATGAAAAAAAAGAAGAAAAATTCGATTTTTTGACAAAAAATCAAAAATCGAATTTTGGTAAAAAAGAGAGAATTTTTATCAAACAATCTAATTTTTTGTTATTGTTTATTCATTTTTTGACAACTTTTTTGGCATGCTTGAACCAGAGACCGAAAATGGGCCCCCTCTTGGGCTCCCGAAGCCCCCAAGGCTCCGCAAATAAAATAATGAGAAGTTCACGTAAATATGATATTTTCAAATCGCCAAAGAAAATGGGATTGTTTCAAAAAATCTATGCTCCGGGACCTTGGCCCCTTTTTCGACCCCTGGTGGGGCCTTGGGGGCCTGGGTCCCCTAAGCCCGGCCCCCACGGGGGCTGGGGCTTGAGCCCCCGTGGGGCCGAAGGGGCCAGGGCTTTGGGGGCCTCGGCCCTTTTCGGTCTCTGGCTTGAACAGTCTTAATCTTTTTGTCATTTGCCGTGATCCCGTGAAGAACTTTATAGACGATCACTTGTCGAAACTCAACGCTAATTCAACACGACAAGATGTATAAAAAACCGGAATTTGGACGATTTTTTCATGTTTTTTCGACTCGAAATTTTTTTTCAAAAATGACCCTATTAGAGCTAATTTTATTAGGGGAATCGATTGCGCACATTCCCGAAGCTTGAAAACGCTTCCCGACCCTGAATCAGGGACTCGGAGTGTGTATTGAAGCGAAAATCGAGAATTTTTAGATTTTCTGCCTGAAAATAACTTTTTGGGGGTAAATTTATTAAGCGAATCGATTGCGCGCATTCCCGAAACTTGAAAACACTTCCCTGATCCTGAATCAAAGAAAAATTGATGTATTATAGCAACTACTAGCTCCTTCTACTACTACTATTAATTCTTTTCTACTACTACTATTTCTTCTTTTGGTCATCGCTTCAATACACACACCCCAACTCACTGAATCAAGAAGCGTTTTCAAGCTTAGGGAATGCGCGCAATCGATTTCCCGCATAAATTTACCCCCCAAAAAAGTCATTTTCAGGCAGAAAATCTAAAAGAAAATTCGCTTCAATACACATACTTCCTGATTCAGGGTCAGGGAAAAAAGAAATATTTCCGATGTCGGAAATTTCCGACCATTAGCGTTGTTTAGCGCGGAGCCTCTCAACGAACTTTTCTCAACGAATATAAATCGCAATAAAAAGTTGCCTGAATTTCAATAAAAACGTGTTTATTGAAACGATTGGCAGATGTTTTATCGTTTTAATAAACACAACGATTTTCGTCTACCCGCGATTTTTTAGAAAAGTGAAATTTCCTAGAATCCCCTTGTAAGATCACTACTTATTCAGTGCAGGGCGTAAAAAATTTTTTCAACTTTTTTCGAATTTTTCAATGGGTTAAAGGACCAGTATAGTTTTGAACAGATTTTTTTTAAAGTTCAAGTTGGGGCGATCAACTTTTGCATTGGAAGTAAATTGGAGCCAATTTGGTGACATTTTATCCGTCTCAATGAGACGGATAAAATGCTCTAATTGCTTTTTTATATAAATTTAATAATCTTTTTTAAAATGGATTTTTAAAATATTTCGTTTCAATACAAAATTCTTGAATCAGGCGTCAATCCCTTCGCTTCAATACACAAAAACGTTCAAATTTTTATACAATTTTGTTTCGCATGTATCTCTTCAGAGTTAACGAATTCGAATTTACTTCCAACGCAAAAGTTGATCGCCCCAACTTGAACTTTCTTTTAAAAAAAATCTGTTCAAAACTGAGCTATCCTTTAACCCATGGGTTCCAGAACCCAATGGATTCCAGAACTCAGATTCCAGAGCTCCGGAACCCATGGATGGGTTCTTAGCAGATTTGCACAATCGTTTCAATAAATAACCTTTTCTTGAATCAGGGATTTGAAATTCATGCACATATTTTCGTTGTAATAATCAGACGAAACTTCACATGCGATCGGAGTTGCACAATGGAAACGTTTCCAATTTCCGTTTTTTTGGAAATATTTCCGGAAACGAAAACGATTGAATCAGGTTTTGCTGGTTCTTGGGTTCCAAAACCTTGGGGGTTCTTTTATGCCCGTAGTCGAAAACTAACATATGCATGCCAAAAATTGAAATAAACACAAAAGGTGCATTAAAAAATATTTTTAGGATGGGCAAAAATAATAGCAAAGAAGGCAAGCCAAAGAAGGCTAATAAAAAACTTTCACCTGAGGACCTGAATGAATTGGAGCAAAAAACATATTGTAAGATTTTTATATGAAGCAAATTTTTTTACCACATGTACATACATGCACAAGCAGAGGGGAGGGGGGTGCAAGTTGTCGAATACGAATTTGATCGCTCGATACGACGAATTGAGGGATTGCAGCCAGGGTTGGGATTTCCCCAGGAGAATTCTAGGGGAATCTTTTCCCCAGAATTACTTGGTTTGAAAAGACGTTTCTCCATCTTCAAGCCTCGGTGGTGCAGTGGCTTCGTGGCCACAAGGTCGAGGGCTCGAATTTTTGACGAATTTTTCAATTGTTAATGAGTGTCAATTTTTGATCGAACTACTTGTTGAACTCATAAAAGTCGCATCTTTTACCTTGCTTGTTGAATAGCACAAATAACTATATAAGAAATTTAGTTACGCGTAAAGAATTGCGTAAATGGTATAAAGATTTTCTCCGAGATTGTCCAAGTGGTGAGCTCAAATTGGAAGAATTCCAAAATATCTATAGACAATTTTTCCCAAATGGAGATCCTTCGAAATTCGCCTCATTTGTCTTTAATGTCTTCGATGATAATCGAGTAAGCTCTCTTATCATTTCAAATGACATCCAAATCTTGGCATACATAATAACAGGACACAAAAACGGGACACGATTTTTTCTTCAGATCTCAACCAGAGTTGGGAAGGGTGGTCCACACCACCCCGGTGGTGTGGTGTTATCGGTGGAGTGGCACGCCAGTGTGGTGTGGCCAAAATTTTTGTTAAAAAATAATATCGTCATCGTAGTGGTGCCACACCACCCCCACCCCAACATCATCATCATACCACACCATACCGTGTGGTGTGATAATTTCCAACTCTTTTTGTCTCCCCCGTTCTTGTCATCCCGTTATTGTTCATCCCGTTTTTGTGTCGTTTGAACAATCGTTCCATCATCCCGTTATTGTGTATGGCCAAATCTTACTTTTTAGGATGGACATATCTCATTTAAAGAATTTATTGCTGCATTATCTATAACTTCACGTGGATCTCTAGATGAAAAGCTAGACTGTAATTCTTGGAAATTAGTTTGAAAAATTATAAATTTAGGGGCATTTTCACTCTACGATGTTGATAAAGACGGGTATATTACAAAAGACGAGATGGCTAATATAGTTGACGCTATCTATTCGATGATTGGCAATATGCTTGAATTGCCAAAAGATGAAGATACTCCGCAAAAGAGAGTAGAAAAGATATTTTCGAACATGGATGTTGTAAGTCGAGTTGTTTTGCTTTTCCATTTTTCCATCGCAATTGTTATCTTTCCGTCAAAGGAAATATTTTTAAACTAACGTTTTTACAAAATTCAACAAATGAAAATTGTTCAGAATCATTTTGAACAATTTTCGTTTGTTGAATTTTGAAAAAACTATAGTTTAAAAATATTTCCTTTAATGGAAAGATAGCAATTATGATGGGAAAAAAACAAAAAAGCGCCATCTGGTAATTTTTGGCGAAAATTTTTCAAAAAATTTTTTTCTCCAAAATGATTCATTAGAGGTAATTTTATGCGAGAAATCGAGTGCGCGCATCGAAAACGTCTCCCAAACCATGAAATATAAGATTTTCGTATTTTTTCAGTTATTTTCGGTAGGAATTCCTACTTGGAAATACGAAAATTGAATATTTCATAGTCTGGGAGGCGTTTTCAAGGTTTTTCGATGATCGTAATCGATTTCTACCCCCTAATGAGTCATTTTGGAGAAAAAATTTTTTGAACAATTTTCGCTAAAAAATGACCAAATGGCGGTTTTGTTTTTTTGAAACACCCTGTACATTTTTAGAACCTCGACGGCCAGTTGACTCGTGATGAGTTCAAAGAAGGATCTAAAAATGACCCATGGATTGTACAAGCGCTAACAATGGATATGGGTACAGACGACGGAAAGGGATTATGATTTTTATATAATAAAATTAGCCTAGTTTTTATAGTATTAGGTTGTTTCATAAGTGTATCTGCGACCCAAACAATACATCTAAAATCGACATTTTTCACTCTTTTTCGATGAAACTTTTTTCAGTAGTGGTAAAAAGAGTGTATGCTGAATACGATTCAATCAGTCTTTGAATGAAACTCATGTTTTCGTGCCAATATACAGACTTTTCAAAAAAAATCGTGGCTTTCAAGGATGTAACTATATCAACACTTTTCTTATTACATCCTTGAAAACCACGATTTTTTGAAAAAATCTGTATATTGGCAGGAAAACATGCGTTTCGTTCAAAAAGATCGATTGGTCATATTCAGCATACACTCTTTACCACTACTGAAAAAAATTTCGTGAAAAATGCCGATTTTGGATGTATTTTTTGGGCCACAGATACCTATGAAACAACCTAATAAATAAAACAATCAATATAAGCAAATTAGATAGAGTAGAGAAAATCGATAAAAATCGTTCGATTTTTTTCGACCTTTGGTTTCATCTTTTTTTTCAAATTAGTTTTTAAATACAATTTTCGCGATTTTGTATTGAAATTTTCCGTTTAAGGGGCTGCCCTTAAATTACGTTTGCCAAGAGGGGGGAGGGGTCTCTGAAAATCTAACGCTCCATTAAAATTTTTCTAAGGAAAAAACTAACGGAGGGGGTCCAAAATCCAACTTTTTGCAAACGTAATTTAAGAACAACCCCTTAAGCTGCAAATGTTCAGAAATTTTTTGTGAAAAAATGATGCTTTTTGATAAACAAAATTGAAATGCTGGACATTTTAAGAGAAAATTTGATCGTTTTTATGAAAAATCATTCATCGGTTTTTTTGACTTTTTTTGGTTTCGATCCGTTCTTTTTCTTTCGATTTCTGTTTTTATCAGTTTTTCAAACATACAGTGTTTCAGTTCGGTTTTTTCTGTCTCGGTTTCCCAACTCCAAAATTAGACACTGAAAATCAACCGACATATATTAACCTAAAATATTAGGTACTACTAAGGATAGCGACCCCACTTAAAATGATTTCAAAAAAATTTTAAAGCTTTTTTTCTTTGGAAATGACCTATCTAGGCATAACTTTATGCGGGAAATCGATTGCGCGCATTGACAAAACATGAAAATGAGCCGTAAAATTATCCCTAGAATGTGCATTTTCGAACAAAATTTTTGAACTTTTAATATAAGTTTTAAGACCATGTTGACTGGGTCTCTCCAGCCGAAGTAGCTCCAAAATTTTTTTGAACAAAAATCACATTAAGTGGGGTCGCAATCCTTAGTAGTATCAAGTAATACACTACAAATTGGCTCATTTTTATACTTCAAAATAAAGAAAATTTAATTATAAAACAGATAAATCAATAAGAGCGTTGAATGATCATTTCTTTTGAAGAACTTGCATGGCCTTTGTCATGTTCTCGATCGCCGTTTTCGCGTCTTCATAATCTAAAGCGCTCAGAGCATATTTCACATATTTTCGAGCTTCCATAAAATCGTCTAATGTAAGAGTTCCTAAAATTTTAGTTTAGCTTTCAAGGGGGAATCAACTTTAGGGCAGAAAATTGTGGAGCTCTTCCCCCTGGGGAGACCCAATCAACAGGGTTTCAAAAACTGATACTTTTTTGAAGTTTTGTTATTTTGTTTTGTTGATTCGCGATTTTTGATGAATTATAGATGCAAAATAACATTGCCAATGTGTTTCTCCTAGGAAATTACCCCTAGAGGATATTTTTCCATCAATTACTTCAAAAAAGTATCAGTTTTTGGAATCCTGTTGATTGCGTCTCCCCACGGAGAAGAGCTCCAAAAATTTTTTTAATTTGTCTAAAAATGACCCTATGGGGGTTTTTCTATGCGAGGAATCGATTTTGCGCATTGAGAAATCTTGAAAACGCTTCCCTCTGGCCCTGAATCAGGCAAAAAATCGATTTTTTGCTAATTTTTTAATCGGAAAAGTTTGCAAAAAATCGATTTTTGCCTGATTTAGGGAAGCGTGTTCAAGATTTCTCAATGCGTGCAATCGATTGCTCGCATAGAAAAAACCCCATAGGGTCATTTAAAAAAATTTTCTACCCGGCCCCAAAGTTTACTCCCCCTTTAATAAGTAACAAAAAATATCATACCCGAGCTCGAAGCTCCTGGGTTCGAAATCATTGTTGATGGCAAATTTGATGTTGATGTCTGTGGAATAGAGGGATCTGGATAACTTCGTTGAGGCGGATGAGGAACCGTATTAATAGGATTAGTTGGCTGAGAAAAACCATACGGTTGTGGCGGGAAATTATTGTAAGGCTGCTGAGGGATTGTAGGAACTGTTGGGTTATCAAATGTTGTTTGATAGTTCAAGGCGTCTTCGTCCAGATTTCCACCTTCACTTTTTGGTGGACCAGCGACTGGTGTTTCTCCATTCTTCAAACAATTATGAATATAAGTTGCCTTCCATTTAGCATATTTCTTTGCCGACTAAAAAGCCATTATAAAGTGTTAGACACAAGAATCCTTAAAAAATGCATTTTTCTTAAGAAACTTTTCAGGTTTGGGGAAGCTTTGCTTCTTTGAACCGTGCCCCCTCCCCCACACCACGCTGCGTTCACATTTCTTCAAAATTTTCAGGTACAAAAGGGGCGGTATTGTAATTCGATTTTGCAAAAATTGGAATTTTTGGTCAAAAAATCGCTTTTTTGGCAAAAAAAATAGCCAAAAAACCGCACTTTTGGGAAAAAATAGCCATTTTTTTAACGATTTTTGGCAAAAAAATGTCATTTTTTAGTGAAAAATGGACATGTTTTTCGATTTTGAAAAATAATGGGTCTTAGAAAAAATTCAAATTTTTTAGTAACGGATGGCGGTTTTTCCTATGGCTACGCCATTGAACATACCTGAATATTTTCATCCAATTCGCCAAAAGTCGAAAGGATATCGAACAAATGACCACTAGTATAAAACGCCTTCACAACGTTCTTTCCAAAATTTCCCTCTTTGTCCAATTTATCTGCGTAGTTAAACCTAAATTGAATATTTAAGAGACATTTTCTTGAGAGTTCAACGGTTGCCTTAAACAGTTCGAGTGCACCAGTGGCCAACCTCCAAGAATGGAAGGGGAACTTCTTTAAACAAATTTTTTTACCTTGATTCCTTATATTTTTCTCAAATTTTTGATAAAAAAACATAAGGGGGACCAAGAAATTTTTTTGAGTTTTTAGAAAAAATTTCAAAAATCATCTTAATTCCCTTGTTTTTTTTT
>OZJO01002173.1:0-15619 GCA_900406225.1 Acrobeloides nanus | reverse complement strand
AAAACCAAGTCAAATGGATTTATCTATCAAAAGTTATGATAAAAACTCTGCTAGAAATGGTCTCCCGAGTGCTGCTGCAAAGTTGACTTCCCCTTTAAAATTTTATTTTTTATCCTTTGCGCAACTTATTTTTTCTTTAACTAGAACGGAATTTTTTATTGATTTATTACTAAATTTGTACGCTATAGCAAATTTTAGAAAAAGCAAAAATGTCTCAAAATCAAAACTTTGGAGGACCAAATAATCTTCCTCCAAACAATGGAAATCCAAATACGAATCCTACTACCCCAACACAAAATTACGACATCATCTATGATTACATAATGGATTTATGTAGTTATCTACACATTTATTTCGACATTCTTGGTGCCGTCACACTAGTCCTATTCATCTGTCTAATGTACCTAGTATATTTTGTAACTCCAAAAGAGCTTAGCTACATGGTAAAAATGACACTGGTTAACACTGTCGTAATGAATTTTTTGGTCGTATTTGTCTATTTTATTTGGCAGCCTGTTCCTTTGTTCCCCTACCTGGGAGGTTTCAGCATAAGCATACTCAAGTATCTCGGAAAAGAAGGTCAACTGCTTGGCATGAATCTATGGTCGATAACCATCACAGGGTTGTTGTTGGCCATCTTGATGTGCCAGACATCAAAAGTTGTCTTGTTCCAGCCTCCTGGGCCAATAACAAATTTTTTGCTGGAAACAAAAAATCTTGTCTGGACGTATATTTTGTTGTTCTTGGTGAATGCAGTGGTTTCAGTGGGAACGCTAAGAATGGCGGTTACAGCGGCACCAGATGTGAAAACAGGGTTGGATCCGACAAGAGATCTAGGAGGCTATAGTTATAGGATGTTCTTACAACTAGCGACTAGGAATGAGGTAAACAATGAAATTTTTAAAACATACAGAGATTAAAAGAGATGAAAAGATGGGTTACAAGAATTTATGATATCGTCACTAGAGACCGGACCGGGTGACCAACCGGGTGATCCTCAGCCCCCTGGGTTTTTTGGGCCGGAGAAAATCAGGGAAACCAGGGATTTGGCCCACCAGGGAAACCGGGGATTTGGTTGATCATTTTGAAATTTTTAGGAATCCACTGTCATCTTCTCTGTCGACCACAATGGATGGGCATATGCCTATGTCATTTGGATGCTCTTTGTCATCGTTTCTGGTCTTGTTGGCATCTTCCTACTCAACTACCGACTCTGCAGCGCCATTTGTGAAACCAGAGCTCTTGTCACTGACAAAACCTTTCAAATGCAAAAACAACTCTCCAGAACCCTCCTTGTTTGCAGCATTGTTTTTTTCACATTCTTGTTCATCCCAATCATGATCACGATGTTGTGCGTTCTGAGCGTAATCCAATCATTTTATGCTGGCATCATTGCATTTTCATATATCCCTCTATATGCCCCGGTTTTGTATTTAATGATCATGTTCAATGTGAAGCCGTATCGATCTTTTATAACGAGTACTATCAGAAAGAAGATTCTTCGTGATAATTCCATAAGTGACAGCAATGATGCTACACCAGGCACTGCAAATACGAATTCTGGATCGAATAGATTGGCTAATAGAACAGGTTCGGCACATGCTACATCTACGACAAGAGTGACTATTAGTCATGATAGAAGAGAGTCAGTTAGAGCAATTCCGTAATGGGATATTAACAAATTTTGTTTTACAATTTGTACAGGGTGAGTAAAAAAGTGCATTTTTGGGGCCTGAAAACTTTTTACTAAAAATTACCCATATAGGGGTAATTTTATGCGGGCAATCGGTTGCGCGCATTCCCAAAGCATGAAAACGCTTCCTTGACCCTGATTCAGAGAATGGAGCTGGAGTATTAACGCGAAAATCGAAAAATTTCCTTTTTCGCCCGTACACCAATTTCATTTCCTGAATCAGGGTCAAGATAATTTTTTCATGCTTAGACAATGTGGGCAATCGATTCCCCGCTTAAAACTACCCCAAATGGATGCTTCGAAAAAAATAGACATTTTTTCGATTTTCGCGTCAATACACCAACTCCATTCACTGAATCAGGGTCAGGGAAGCGTTTTCATGCCCGCAATCGATTCCCCGCATAAAATTACCCCTATATGGATCATGTTTAGTAAAAAAAATTTCGATCTCAAAAAAATTTTTCGGGCCCAAAAATCACAAAAATGCACTTTTTTACTCACTCTGTATAATAGTGTATAATATTAATAAAATCAAAAATTTTTTTAATAAAAATAAATTTAAAAAACTGTATATAAAAANAAAATTTTTCGGGCCCAAAAATGCACTTTTTTACTCACCCTGTATAATAGTGTATAATATTAATAAAATCAAAAATTTTTTTAATAAAAATAAATTTAAAAAACTGTATATAAAAAGCATAGGTCGACAATTATTATTGAAAAACATTTTCTATGAACAACCATAGGTCTGCAAGGAGCCCCCTTCACCCACTCGCTCATGGGCTCAAAATTGAGAGGGGGACCACCTCATCGGGGGTTTCCCCCTACCTTGCCGAACTATGGAATCTACGTACCTTTTCCTATTCTCACGCTGATTTCTTAGCTATTTAACAAAAAGAAATTATCAAAAATCTTTATTTTTTATACAAAATGCATACAATATACAAACTAGAATAGAAAATGCTTAGATATAAAAATTTCGGGTACTATTAATACCATGATGCCTTCTTGAAGTGAATTTCTATACTTCTAAAAAAATTTATTATTGTTGAAAAAATTTTCTACAAACAATTTTTGATGGGGGGATAGGGGGTCCTTTAAAAATTTTGAATCGGGCAAAAATTTATTTGTCGCTAGCGGGATCGAATCCTAGACCATTTGAGTGCAAAGTGAGACACTTGCCATTGCATCATGAGTAGTGAATTTTTTTTTAATCGAAAAATGCCAAATAAAATCGTAATTTTTTTATTTTTGGATCAAAAATTTATTAACCTTACTCAGGGAAATTGTGACCTATGGGTCACAAATGTAACCCAGATAAGCATTTTTTAACCCAAAAATTTGTGAAATCACTATGGTTGGGTTACACTTTGTAACCCAAGCAAGCTTTTTGTCAATGAAGTGTAACCAGATCAATAATTTGTCTCACCCAGGTCAGAAACCAATATGGTAACCCTGACCTTACCTAATGTTTATTTAATTTCATGGTATGAGATTTCCCATTCTCATCCAAAAACCACATATCTGTTTGATCTAAGTGCTTTCTTGGTTTTGGCTGTGCAGGGTAGTCTATGAGACTGTTGTCAACGCGGTAGGACGAAGCTTAAAAATTCAAAAATTAGGAAAGGGATATCTCACAACTTGTTTTAAAAATCATCATAAGAGATATAGAAAATTTGATTTTTCATTTTTTGCTCCTACGGGATTAAATTTTAGGGGTTGTTTGTACTCGTGTGTAAATGAGTCCAACCTCCAAAACCCCATGATATGGTACTTGTTTTGAAGCGCTTGGTGAACTGAGTCGATTGGCGAAATTTTTTAAGCACCTTTTCGGCATGTTGGTGCGCCGTGAAATCTTTACCAGGTAGCTTATTGTAGGGCCATTTCTTTAAAATTTCTGCAACTTTTGGATCTGCCAAGAGAGAATTTTCGGGAATTTGGATTTCTGGATCAGCAGCAATACTTTGATCTGCCTTTGAGGTAGTCGCCTGTTGAGCCAAATTTTCTTCTTGTAGCAACACGTTTTCTGCTGCAACTCTAGGCTGAGGTGAAATTTCTTCCTCATGAGCCAAATTTTCATCTACCGCTTCTCCTTCATTTTGTAAATTCTCATGTGGCGGATTTTCTGGCACTTCTTGCGACCCTTCGGTATCAGTACCCTCTTCATTTTTTTCAGACACTTGAGAGCTTGTTGAAGAGGAAACAGCTCCAGAGTGGATTTCTGCGTCGGAATTGGATTCGGTGTCGGTCTCTGTGGTATCGGACTCATTTGTAGTTTCATCCGATGATTGATCTTCATCCGATGCGTTAGAAGATGTATCCGATTCAGAACCACTAGAGCTAACTTCTGGTTCAGGTTGAGGTATAAGAGGGTCGATAACAGCTTGGTTTTCGGAGACCAGCTAAAAATGTAATATTTAAACATGATTAAACTTGGGACTATTATAGGAGACAAGGTTATGCAGCGCATATTTACAAACAGCTCAAAGAGTGCTGTTTCGCGCCGTAATTTTAGTCCAGATTTGGGAGAGGAGTTTTGGACTTTTTTTGAAAAATTTTTCATTTTTCTTCCTCGAAAAATAAAATTTTAACAGGTTTGGGAGGCGAATTTTTACCAGCCCCTTCCCAAAATTAGGCACTGGTGCTACCTACTAGTCGATGACTATATTTACCTCTTCTTTTAACTCTTTCACAACTTCTTGTAATTCGAACTGTGAGAAAAGCTTATTCAGCAAAGAATCTGCCGTGCTAGAAGCTGCCAAATTTCCCGTATCGACCAATGGAATCGGAATTTTTCCGGCATTTGGTGGCTCAGCTATTTCCTCGACTTCATTTTTAACCTCGATCTTTGTAGCATGCTCTTCTTGTGAAACTGTTGGCAATTCTTTGATGACAACTTCTTCTTTTAGAGCTGAGTATTGAGCAAAGAAATTGGCTACACTTGGAGCAATCGGTTCGGGGGTTTTGATTGGTTCTAAAGGCTTTTCTTCGATGCCTTTAGCGGGTTCTTGAAAAAGCATTGAGAGGACAGGTTTCTGATCTAAAATTGAAATTGATTTTTTGCGTCATGGAAAAATAATGGCGCCATCGTGTTCCCCACATAAAAAAGTGGATAAGCATAAATTTTCATGAGTTTTGAAGACAAAATAAAAAATGATTTTTGAGCGCAGATCGAACCCGCGTCCTATGAATGAAGGCCGAGCACGTTAGCCAATCGGTCATGGTACAAACTCCCAACCCCCCCCCCTCCCTATGGTACTCATTTTGAAGCGCTCATCGAGCTGAGTCGATTGGCGAAATTTTTTTTTAATTTTGACCCTTGCCTCCACCTTTTCAGCATTTTAGTTTACAGAAATTCTCACCTGTCTTCTCTTTCTCTTGACCCTTTTTTGAGGATTTTTGACCAATATTTTTTGAGAGGCTTGGCACTTCATTTTTCTTATTCGATACGAAGCCACCTCTCTTTCCATCAGCACTTTTCGGACTGCCAAAAAAGTTCATATCAAAAGCTTGTTCACGAGAATGTGATGAAGTCTCAGGTTCAACATTTTTGCTTCCTTCAGAACGAACAATTTTGGCACGAGCATTTTTGTCATGTTTGTTTTTTATATCTAAAAATTCATGTGGAAAAATCGAAAAATCTAAACCATTTCTCTCTCCAAATTTCATGAAAATTTAAAAAAATAAAAGCACCCTGTCCTTTTTTATAAGCATTCTTACTCTTTTTATCATTTTCTTTGGAAACAAGCGTCTCTTTATCACAACCTTTCTCTTGTTGATGGTCCAAATTTTGATAATTTCGAAGTAACTGCTCCACCGTAACTCTTGAATTTTTGTGATATTGACTACCACTTTGTTTCTAAAAATTTGCATATTTTTCCAAAAATAAAAATAATCAAAAACCTGATTTTTATTTTTCTTATCATTTCTTTCCTTGGACTCTTTGGCATCCATAAAATATCTTCGTCCAGGTTTTACTTGAGGTCCATCAGGTGTATTGGAAAGTTTTATATATGAAGGCATAGCTTTTGGTGATACGGAGGTAAGGTTTTGGAGTTGAGACTGTTGGGCCAAATTTTGCTGTTGTTGTTTTCGCTGGGTACTCAAAGCTTGAGCTATTTCAATAACGACTGGCTTTCGTCCACTAGGTTGTAAATTGAGTGATTTTAGAGGATCTTCGATCTAAAAAGTTGATTTATTTTTGCGAAATTGTTACATGTTAAGATCCCTTCTCTAATGGATTGACAAAGTACCCCTTCCCCATGGATTGATGGGTGGGACTTTTGCGCCCACACATATGCGCACCTGATATTTGAGATCTCACATAATGCGCCCCGACATTTGATCCTCGATCATTTGCGCTCTTTAGAATTTTAACAAATTCCGGAACCGCACAAAAATTTTGGGTGGGACCGGAGATGGGGTTGGGGCACCAATTTTTGCTGCATTTTACTCAAAAATTTTCAAGTTTTTTGATGAAAAAATAGCATTCATCATAAAAAATTTGGTTAAAAAATGGGTACTCACAGTATAAAAAATGACTAATAGCATTTTCCCAACAACAAAAAATCGAATTTTTGGCAAATCTTTAAATTTTTACCTCACTTTCTCGCGGTTTAACTTGAAGATTTTCGTGTGCGGGTTGAAATTTTCCTCGTGAAGTGCTCATAAAATTTTGCTTCTTCGCCGATTTTGGTGGATCAGAAATATTGATATTCATAACTTTAAGCGTATCAACAAGAGTTTTTTCTAGTTCAGGAGACAAATTTGCTGCCGAATCCAATCCACCCAGTGGGTTTTGATACCACGATGTTCCCTAAAATTTGTATAAAAATTGTTGTATAGATTTTTGCGGCATGACTAACCGTTTGGTCGTTTTTCGGAGTTTCTTTCACATGGGACAAAATTTTGAGTTTCTCGAAGACATTTTCGACATTGATATGAGAACTTTGTGCTTGTTCAATAAGTGACTTCATACCCCTAGGTTCTTCCTTATTGTGATTTTCTGTGTTTTTCATGTATTCTTGGTTATAAACAGTCTTCGTGAAGGCTAGAGATATTTCATTTGAGCCAGGGTTCTTCATGTCAGGCGTGTTTCTAAAAATAAAGGATCAGTACAATTGGGAAAAATTGTCTCAAAATTCGCATATTTCTGGACGATGAGAAGGCACAGCGCACCAAAATTGTCCATTTTTCAACAAAAAGGCCCCAAATTTAATATTTTAAAATAAAAATTCGTCATTTTCTGAGCATTTTCAACATATAAACAAGAACTTTTCAAAAAAAATTTTCGCCTGAGCGTTTGTTTTTGCATAACTCAGGGATTTCAACAAAATTTTCGTCGAAATTCGAAAATTTCTGAGCGTTTTCATCTTAAAAAGTAGTGTTTTTCAACAAAAAATTTTCACGTCTGTCGGCGGGAAAAAATAGGGGATTAAAAGATTTTTTCGTAAAAATTTTGCCCCAATTTTTGGAAAAAACTTAAGGGAACCAAGGTAAAAAGTTTTTTTGAAAAGGCCCCAAACTTAGAATCTGTCTACGCCACTAGCGAATGCCCCCTTTTTTATTTTATTTTGCCCCCATTTCTAAATATTCATGTGGTCACCCTATTGCTCGCTATTACCTTGAATCATTTTTCTGCTCTTGCTTAGCATTTTCTTTGCCATGATTTTTCTTCATATTCGACCCATTAACTTTTTGCTGCTTCTCCACATTTTCTTTCTTCATCTGAGGCTCTTTCTTCCCAGCCGTTTGCCACTGCGCCATCTTTCTCTCAGGCCCGTTATTGCCAATCAAGCCAAAATTATTGTTCTTTTGACGATTCTGCTGTGGTTTTCCAAATCTCTGGTCAAATGTAACAGTCGATGATTGTACTGGTCTTAAATCACTCTGCACTTCATCNATCAAGCCAAAATTATTGTTCTTTTGACGATTTTGCTGTGGTTTTCCAAATCTCTGGTCAAATGTAACAGTCGATGATTGTACTGGTCTTAAATCACTCTGCACTTCATCTGATGGTGTATACACTAAGAAATTTTCCAGCTCATCGTCTTCTAACATATTCGGTGTGGGTGGTGGGCTAGGCATCTTTTTAACCACTAAATCTTTCATGTGATCACCCAAGAGTTTGACTTGTTCTCGGATAGGGTATCCATCTCTAAAAAGGCTCTCGGTTTCCTTTTTCTGTGTCACGGTACCAGAAATAAACCGAGTGGTTGGCAATGTACCTCAGTGGTATGCGTTGGACCCGCAGATCTGCGGCCCGCATTCGACTGCGAATCTCTCGGTTTGTTTCTGTTAACGATCTATGTCATACTTAAATGGCTTATCAAGCGTGATAGATCTTTCTTCAGCATCAATTGATATTAGCTTTCCTTGATAATAACTCCCATCCTCGGTTTCAAAGGCTACTAGACAGCCAATATATTCTGGATAAGGATTGTTTGTCATAGTGGTAGAAAATTTTTTAATACAAATAAATTAAAGCAATAACCCGTATTGAAAAATGGCTAAAATTGAAAGTTTAATAAATACTATCAATAAAAAACCGAAATTCCGGTTAGATTTAAACCGAAAAAACAGGCCTTGAAAAACCGCCTTAAACCGAACCGGCCAAAACCTAAAAACCGAACTGGATTTCTATCACTAATTGTCACTATGAACAATTTATGTTCGTGCTCAAAATTTTCATATTTCTGGCCGGTTAAAAGAATTGTCACTTTTTGTAACATGCATCCCTCGTGCGGATAATTGCGCATGAGCACCAGTCGAAGTGCTCGTTTTTGTGAGTTTGCCAAATTCGTGTTCATTAATTCGAACATGTTTAAAAAAATAGCAAAAAAAGTTAGATCGATTGATATGGAAAAAACTCAATAGTTCAAAATGCAATTGAAGAAGATAGCGATGCAACATTTGTGCAATTAGAAAAAAGAGGCGCTGGTTCGCACGATTTGGCATTTTGAATATGAAGATACGGAAAATCTTTTCAATACAGATTTTTGAAATGAAAAGAACCTCAAAATAAAATGGTTTAAGAAATGTAAAAAATAAAATATTAGAGTTTAGCATTATTTGGCAAGTTTGAAGTTTTTTTTGCGAATTTTGGAGCTACTATACACAATAGGCGGCCACCCACGTGAAAATTTTTTCTGAAAATGACACTTCTAGAGGTAAAAACATGCGGAGAATCCGAATTTGACATTTTCGAAGCGAAAAATGCTTCCCTGATTCAGGGAAGACCTGTATATTGAAGCGAAAAGTCTTAAAAATGTGGTTTTTGCTTCAATACACTAGCTTTCCCTGAATCAGGGCATTTTTTCGTTTCGAAAATATCAAATTCGGATTTCTCGCATGTTTTTACTCCTAGAAGTGTCATTTCCAGAAAAAATTTCGAAACTTTTTCACGTGGGTGACCCCTATTGTGTAGTATTTCCCGAATTTTGCCTATTTTTTGTTTTCTCTCTTTTTTGAAAATTTAAAAGGATTCCGAGTCAAATTGTGGCAATAGGACGGAATGCATCGCACGTTTCTTGTCGGATTTTTGGCACGGAATTTCATCACAACTTTTGAATATCGAATAACATTGAAATAAGGCTTTTTTAATGATATTCGGAAAGTTCATGAAAAATGTAGCATTTTTCCTTTTCATAGTAAGACCCCTTCTACAGTTTACTAGTAGTGCTTACGAGTGACACGCGAGTAGACCTTTCCAGGACTAAAATTTACTCGCATGATGGTTTTTCGAAGGCTTCATATAGTGGAGCCTTCGAAAAACCATTATGCGAGTAAATTTTAGGCCTGGAATGGTCTACTCGCGTGTCACTATCAAGCCCTGCGAGTGAACTGTAGAAGGGGCCTAAGTTCTGAATCGCAATCAACGTCGGAATCCTATTACATTAACCCGGTTTTGCCGGTAAATCGCAGAAATGTACTAGAACAAATCACAAAAACTAATTCTTGAAATTTTTAGACTTGGCAATCTTTACTTTTTATGACTACTATTCCGCGCACTGCTATTATTAAGCTCTATAAAGATTTAATTCGTGCAGGAAACCAAGTATTGTTTGAAATTTTTGCGTTTTTAACTTTTTTTAAAGGGTTTGAAGCCTATATTTGGGAGATTGTAAATTTTTTTACTCCGATTTTATATTTTAATCAATTTTTGTAAAATTTGTTGTAAAAAAAGGAGTATCCTTAAATTTGCTGGCGAGACATTTTTTAAGCCAAATTTTTAGTTCCCTCAATACAACTATCGAGAATTTGCTAAGCGCCGAATCCGAGACTATTTTGTTGCCAATAAGAACGAGACCAATCCGGTCAAAATCCAAGAACTTTACAAGGTATCCTTAATTTTTTTGTTTTAAACTCAATTTTTCAGCACGGTCAAGAACAGCTAACTGTTATCAAGCGCCAAACTACTCTAAGTCAGTTGCTTCCTCAACGAAAACTTATCATTGAAGAAGAGGCTTCTAAGCAGCACTAATTTTCCGATCTCAACTATACTTCAAAAAATGTCTCGCCAGTGTCCCAAGTGCTTAACTAAGGAGTATAACAATCGAAATATGGTGATGATGATAAATGAATGCGGACATCCGCTGTGTAAGAACTGCGTGGAGACGATTTTTGCACGAAATGTGGCGCCATGTCATCAGTGTGGAAAAACGTTAAAAAAGAATACGTTTTGGGAGCAAATGTTTGATGATCCGATGATTGAGAAGGAGAATTTTATTAGAAAGAAACTTAAAAAGGTTGATTTATATTTTCAAATTCGATTTTATTCTAATGGCGTAATATTGTAATTCAATTTTGCATAGAATTAGATTTTTTGGTAAAAAAATAGCCATTTTTGGTGAAAAAATGTCATTTTTTAGTGGAAAATGGATATTTTTTCAAAATTGAGAAAAACAAGGGGCGGTCGTCCTCCCCCTCCCGTTGGCTGCGCCACTGTTTTGAGCTCAAAGTTTGATTAGTTTTGAAGTTCGAAATCTATTTTCCCATATTTTTGAGCTCAAACATTGTTGTTCTGATTTTTGAGCTTAAAAATTTTTTTGCTTTGATCTTTGAGTAAAAAAATCTATTTTAATCAGATTTTTGAGATCAAAAGAGTTCAAAACTGATTTGTTTCAAATTTTGTGCCTCCTTCCCTATATTCATGAGGGTGCGTTTCAAGCATGTCAAAAAAGTTGTTGAAAAGTTATCAAAAAAAGTTTCGATTTTATTGAAAATCAGGCAAAGTTACATTTTTCGACAACTTTTCAACAACTTCTCTACAACTTTTTTCACATGCTTGAACGCACCCTGAGGGTCTATGTACGCCACTGAGCTCAAGTAACGATTTTACCCAGATTTTTGAGCTCAAAAATTGATATGTTTAAAGTATATAGTTCTTTAGATCTACAATCTAAAAGAAGACGACTTCCCGTCGCTGCGTGAATTCAATGATTATTTAGAGCGTTTTGAGACGATCATCTTTAATTTAACCAATGGCATCGACGTGGCTGAAACTGAATTAGAAGTTAAGGAATTTCAGATCAGAAATGCCGAGTTGATTGAGCGTAATCGAAAACGTTTGGACGCGGACGATCTTTGGATCAAAGAGATGTTAGAAGAAGAATCCATGAGGGTGAAACGATTGCAGGACGAGGCTATGTTGGAGGTAAGAGCAATCAATTTGTTTTTTGAGGCCTTTTTGTTCCAATTAAAAAAATTCTAGAACACTGTGCCAAGTAACGAATCAAAAGCTAAGCAAATCATCAATGAACTACGGCAGACAGACCTCCCAGCGGAAGTCATTTTGGATCGCCAGCGAAAGTTACAAATCGAAGCTGAGTTAGCCGAAAAAGAAGCAGCCAAAAAGAAGAAAGAGGCCAAGATTGGTAAGTTGCTATTTTTCTGGTTCTTGAAATTTGCTCATTTTTAGTCCAACAACGCCGCATGCAAGAAACCGCTTCGTTTGGACCTCTTCGTACAGCTGGTGCTCCTTACGTTCACCGTGTTCCAGAATTACCGCTAAATGGACCAAAACTTCCACGAATTGAGGACTTGGCCAATCTGGGCTACTTGTCGCATATTCGAATGCCAAGTGTTGGAAGAGTAGCCGGTGGATATGTGGCTGAAATTGGCTGCATGCGTGCTTTAATCGACTCGAGACAGGATTTATGCACTTAGTGCTGTATATATATCGGGTTTTTCAGTTTTTACTTGTTAAATATGATATTTGTTAGGCCTTTATTGAATTTTAATAAAATATTCAAATTTCGTTTATTGATGTTTATTTTATGCTTGGTTTTTGTCCATGTTTATTTTTTATGTTTATGCATACAAAGAGGCGGAGAAGTCCTGGCAAAGGATGTACGAAGTACATCCTTTGCCAGGACTGATATAGGATGCAAGTCTTGTCCATGTGTACAAAAAGTTCTGGCATAGAATGCAATAAGTTCTGACAAGTTTCCAATACAAAAATCTGCAACTTCTTGATGAATATTGTTATAAACCCATTAAAACTAAAAAATTTTCTGTCAGGACTTATTGCATTCTATGCCAGGACTTTTTGCACACATGGACAAGACTTTTTGCATCCTATGTCAGGACTTCGTATATCCTTTGCCAGGACTTCTCCTTCCCCTTGTATATTAGTTTTACGAGAACGAATTTAATTGTGGGAGGGCTCGTAAAATGTTCTGAGTTTTTTGTACCACAAGATTAGCCTCGAAAAAATTGAGTTTTCATTTTTTGACGTTCCGACACTCGAGTCTATTAGCGCGCATTTATGGCGGCCCTTATTGATTTTTCAGAAAATTTTGCCAAAATGGATAATATTGAAAACGTTTACCAAGCGATTCAGTGTTTAAGTGGTCAGAATCCAACTGATGCAAATACCGCCGCACAATGGCTAGCGCAGTTTCAAAAATCTGTAAGCTTGCAAGATTTTCGTGCGTGACAATTTTATTTGGTAATTTTCAGGTCTATGCCTGGTCCATCGTCGATATTATTCTTGCCCAGAAGAAAAATTATAACGCTTCATATTTTGCAGCACAAACTATGCGTCAGAAAGTTTTATACGATTTTAAAGAGCTGCCCAAGGATAGTTATATTGCTTTGAGAGATTCTTTGATTAACCATTTGAAGTTGGTTTTTTTATGTGGCTTTTGTGTAAAAATTGCATTGGATTAAATTTTGTGTACCAAAAATGAATTTTAGCAAAATTTTGAAGTATAAAAAATTATTTTTAGACTAAAAATTTTAGTTGATCTTTTTACTTATTTTTAAGGTCTGTTGATGAGAATGCCGAAAATTCTGCGATTATTATAACCCAGTTGGCTCTAGCCCTAGCGGATTTGTTTCTCCAGGTCCCGGAATGGAATTGTTTTATTAGTGAAATTCTTACGAGGTGTTTCTTTTTATGGTTCAATCATATTTTGAATTTCTCAGATTTAATCAGGGCCCAGATGTAAACTTGAATATTATGTTGAACTTGCTCAAAGTTTTTCCAGAAGAGCTCCAAAATCGCCATCTCCGCTTGGGGGAAAATCGTAGGACAGCCGTTGAAAAGGAATTAGCTGCAGAATCTGATGCCGTTTTTAATTGCTTGGTATGTGATTGTAATCCAAAAACTGATTTTTAAGTTAAAAATTTAATTTTAGACTTGAAAATTTGTCCTAAATTTTTTTAATTTTAGAAACAAATAATGGAAACCTATAGTTCGAATATGGTCATGTTGAAAAAAGTCATTCAATGTTTGGGTGCTTGGCTAACGAATAAGCAGTGTCCTACGGATTCACTAGCAGAAAGTCCTTTAATGCACTTGGTTTTGCACCTTTTGGTATGTTTTTTTACATGAAAAATTTACATTTTGATATTTATATTATGGAATTTAAAAAAATTTATGTCTTGATTGTGTCTGTTTTGGATCTCAATGTATTCTAGACCGACACCTGACAGCTTAAAGGGGGGGGGGGAATATTCAGAGCCTATTTGAAAAAAAAATTTTTTTCTTCGGAAACACACCTCCTGGGAGTAAAAAAAATGCGAAAATCGCAAAATTAAAATTCCTAGTTACGACCAGACCACTCAGACAGATATGCCATATGTCAAAAAACAGCACTATGGAACACCTTTATGTATTTACACTAGCGAAAAAAGAGCCTGTTGACTCCAATTCCCCGTCTTTCAACACGTTGTTGGCCATCGCTAGCGATACGACATTTTTAAACGACATCCAACGGCTAGCCGCAGAACACATTACATATTATTCGGATAGTTTTCACAACGTGATGATCATCTACCGTCCGAAACGTATTGCACATATGTTTCAAGCGGCACTAATTGTGACCCCATAGGCTATAACGGGGAACGGCCATATTTTTCTGCAAGTTAATACAAATTTTACAGGAGCCAGCTTTTTCGATAATTCTTTTTGTAATCGCTAGGGTATATATCAGAGCACAGTGCTATGCATTTTTTTTTTTGGAAAAAAGTAACCAAAAAATTTTTATGGCTAGTTATTTAAAATTTTTCCATTAAAAAACAGATCTAAGGGCCATAACTTTTTTTTCAGGATTTTTTTCCAAAAAAAATGCATAGCACTATTCTCCGATACATACCCTAGCGATTTCAAAAAGAATTATCGAAAAAGCTGGCTCCTGTAAAATTTGTATTAACTTTGAAGTTCGGTACAAATAACAAACATTTTGTAAGATGAGTATTTTTAGTGTGTATAAACTATCAAGTATGTGTGGTGTAGTGGCGAAGCTATCGGCAGTTGTACCACAACAGAGCCGGTTTCGACTCCCAGGTCCACCAAAAAATTTTTGCTTAAAATCTTTTTTAAATTGAATAACAAGTTGACGGATTCAATTTAAAGCTGTTTATTGAAACAAAATCAAGAACATTACCGTAAACTATATATTATCCGGCTATTTTCATACTTTTTCTATAAAAAATCCGAATCGGAACTTATAATAATAACTTTTTACTAGAAACAAGTGTGGGGTCAGAGTTAGTGCCGCTTTTATTAGAATTGAAACATATGTGTATTGGATATCGAACCAAGGGCTTTGAATTGAGAAGCAAACTCGGCGCCATACACTACAACAAGATTCGCCTGGCCGCAATCAAAGGAGAACGCCGGCAATCCGAACAATTCGAATATTCTTCCAAAACGACTGGAAAAGTGAAAAAAGTTGTAAAATTTTTCGTCGATGACACCTGGAAAAAGGATATCGTAATAAATTCTGAGATGAAAAAAAAGGTGTTCCATAGTGCTGTTTTTTGACATATGGCATATCTGTCTGAGTAGTCTGGTCGTGACTAGGAATTTTAATTTTACGATTTTCGTGTTTTTCGCATTTTTTTGAAACAAAATCAAGGAGGTGTGTTTCCGAAGAAAAAAATTTTTTTCAAATAGGCTCTGGATATTCCCCCCCCCCTTTAAGATCTAAGATTAGTCTGATAGATTTTTGAATGTAACTCTTAATGGAGACAAAAATCGGATCTGGTTCGGCTGAGGGAGAGAGTCATGCGTTGAAAATTTGGGGTGGAAATTCGAAATTACGATTTGGTCGCATTTTGGCGGGAAATCATGAGAAGTATTTATGTACGGAAGCGTTTTCACAATTTATAAATGTGATTTTCATATTCTACTCATTACTCCCTATAGGAGTAATTTTAAACATTTTTATAGTGAGCTCCATTTGACGAACTAGCTCTCAAAAATTGTTTGTAAACTTAAAAATAAAGTCAAAAAATCGATTTTAAATCCAATTTTAAAAAATCTCAACTACTTTTTTAGGTCGTTTCTCAATGCCCGTTAGATCTATTCGAAGCCGTTTCAGAGTGCCTGGTGAACTCTTGCCTTTTGATCGACGATACGAGAAAGCACACAAAATTAGCCACTATTATTCAGCAAGGCTTATTTGCTTCGGTGGA